>JBBMJM010116270.1:2724-15051 GCA_037832705.1 Centriscus cristatus
AGTGTTGATGCTGCTGAAAACAAATCGAAGGTTAGTAGTTATGTGACTGATGAAGTAACTGAACTCATTTGACGACTGTTACATTTCAACTCGAAATTGTAACTGAAATAACACTGAATGAACGTGTCAGTGTGCGTTGTGACGTATGGACAGATTGTCGTCTTCTGTCCAATCATCTGTCCACAGCAGATTCTCCATGGTGATGACACACATCAGTGTCCATGAACACAAGAACACACGCAGTGACGTGGTGAGGTTGATGTCTGCTGACCGCGGACTTTATCCGATCAGATCTACAAACATATGAACCTGTAATTGGAGCTGATTCACCATGTGATTGTCGACAGTTAGCGGGTTGTTTAAAGTCTCACATCAGCATCTGTTCACAGACAAACTGAAGACACAAAAAAGAACATGCAATTAAAAAAACATTTTAATGGTCTGACCTTATAAATGAGTCTATGTACTTCTCCTTCTCAACAAAGGCACCATAACTTGTTTGTAGAAATGTCCCTTATCATCTTAAAATCTCTCTGTCTCCACGGAGACCATTAGTCTTTAATTATTACCTCCTTCTTCCAGTGAAGGTCCAGTTAAGAAAATGGTTTGAGTTTAGATCTGTAATCCACCATTTGGAAAGTAAAAACAAATGAATGTTGAAGATTGTTCAGCACACAAATAGTGGTACACACAGCGACAAAAACACTGTACGTTGGGTACATCAGCTAAATTTAAATTCATGTTACATAAAGTGTTTGAACATTTTAAAATTGACATCCAGAGACATCAGTCCTGTCTCCCTGCTAGCAGTCACACACACGTCACCTCTCGGGGTTCCAATGGGAAATGGGAAATTTCAGAGATTTTTATTCCATTTTCCTTTTTTTCTTTCAATGATGGCCTGCATGTCACTGCATCATACACATTTAAACTACCTGGACGGGCAGAGGGGATAACCTCTATCTTCCACCATGTGACTGACTTCAGTCCTGCTGGTGGGCTGAGAACGTTTTTAACCTCCATGTCTTTCACTTCCCAAAGTCTGGTTCTTCTTCTGGATCCTCGGTATTGAGAGGTTAACGTTAACTTGACAGTATCTAGATGGGAGGAAGTTTGCCAACAAACATCAAAGAACAAGCTTTCTACGATTTGTTTTTCTGCTCTTTAATTTAATTTGGTATTCAACTCAATCACATGACATCTATGTGAGAGTCTGATGTTGAGATGATGATGTGGGTTGTATTTCTCACATGCACATGTATTGCTACATGTGTGTCTGCTTGGGAATGACTGAAAATGTGCCAATGGGACATGAAAGAGTTGTCAGACAGAATAAATCAGAAGAAGCTCTTTTCCATGTCAGTATTTCACACAATGTCCCTGACCAAAGATGTCTGACCTCTCAGACTGAAGCTGCAGTATGACTGACCCAGAAGCGAAGGGGGTGGGGGACTCCCCCCCTCCCTACATGATCTTTCTGGTGGTTGTCCTCTTCTTCCTCACGGGTCTTCTGGGCTTCCTCATCTGCCACCTGCTGAAGGAGAAGGGCTACCGCTGCCGCACTGGAGACCTGGAGGACGGCGGGGAGGAGAAGACTGTGGGAGGACACACAGGAGACGGTGGGTGTTTGAAAACATTTCGGATGTGTCAGTAGCGATAACTCAAAGAAAAAAAACATACAAAGATGACAAAGATGGGAGTTGACTCACTTCTTCAATTCAGGTCGCAACCGCTAATTAAAGAGAACACAGAATGGGCCGGGCGACATGCTGGTGTAGTAGCTAGCGCTGTAGCCCGTTTGTGTGGGTTCTCTCCAGGTACTCCATCCTCCTCCCCGATTCAACAGCATGTTGAGATTAACTGGTCACTGTCATTCATCCGTAGGTGTGAATGTCAGTGGTTGTCTGGTGTCTGGTGACTGGTCCAGGTTGGACCCTGAACAACCGAGACCCATAACCGGAGCAACAGGAGAAGATGAATGAATGAATGAAAGAACGGACGTAGTATGAGCCAGTAGAATAAGTCAATATGAATAGCACAGAGCCCCTGGTCACTTGTCTTTAGGTCCACACAACGTCCAAATCACATGATCTGACGACTGTTTGTGTTGCAGATGAAGACGACGAGCACCAGGACACAGTGGAGCAGATCCTGAAATGTATCATTGAAAATGAAGGTAATGGACCGGACGTTTCCGGATCATTGTACAGCACCGGCACACACGGGGGCATTCGTGGACTGCTACAGAGGGCGAGTTAAGTTGTTACTGAAACAAAGCTCCCCACGGAAACTGAAACAACTGAAGTAGAACTGAATCTAAAGAATATACTCATGACTCTGTACAAGATAAAAACCTGTGTGTGGGATTCGAGGATTATGAATCCATGACCCTTAGTCTGTAGATCTGTGTTTTTGCAGTTCTTTTCTCATGAAGTCTGTTTGATATATTTAAACATGTGTCAGCCAACATGGAGGCCTTCAACGAGATGCTGGGAAACCAGAATGTGTGTGAGCACCACGACCCGCGGTGAGCTGCTCCGCCTATGAATGAGTGACCGTTGTCTATGACGCATCAGCTGATCTTTGGATGCTGTGTCCAGTATACGGAGGAAGTCCATCGCTGGTGTCCCTCAACACTACCACACCGTTACATCAGCAGCCAACCACGAAACCTGCCTCTTCTGTGAGAGGGTTCGATCCAAAAAGGGTCGTCAGCGCAGAACCTCGGTCGCTAAGCAACGGCCCGGCGAGCAGACAGTCCTGTCTGTGGGCAGGTAATCGATACACAACCTGCTGGGATGTTTGACCAAATACGGTGACACCTCATCGAGTGTGTGTCCCCTATCAGATTCCATGTGACACACATCGATAAGAAGGTCCAGGGAGGTCTTCAGCTGCCGGCCCGCTCCAGTAACGCACTGGACCAACCCCAGGATGGCGACGAGCAGAAGGAGGCCGCGTACAAACTGAGGAGCATCTTCAAGGACACGCACAAACCTACAGCCAGCACCAGTGGGACTTCCAACGTGGAGAAACGCAGAAAAAGTGTGACCATACTTGAGCTGAGACGAGGCAGTGACCGCTCCAGCGCCGGCGGAGACGAGACGAGCAGCTCCTGAGGAGCGTCTGGATGGAGACACCAACACTGACCCTCGGAGCAAAGGGGAGAAGGTTCTGGTCCCGGAGTCTGGAGCTTCTTCGCTTCTCTATGTGGGTCAGGGGGTCTCCTCCACACCAAGCACTGACCCCCCCACCCCACCTGCTGGATTTACCAGCACATCAGCAGCATCACAAACCACCTCCCCGTCACTCTGTAACATGCTGCGATCTCAACTGGAACGCAAACAAGTGCTTTTCCAAAATATCTCGTTCTGTTTATGAAGAAATAAATTATCAATCTGAGGCTTTTGGTGGATGAGATATTTCTATATTGTCACCTTGAAAAATAATGACCTTTGACATTTGTTTGCCAAAGTCAGCTCATGATAATTTTGTTGATTTTCAAAAAAAAAATTGACAAATAATGACATAGGTCGTTAAAGTGGGTGATTTCCACCATGGAGACATGACAGGAAGTACGTGAGCGTGTTCTGTGAGTGAAACCAGTGTGTTTCCTTTGCTGTGAGCGGTCGACGACGTGAGGTCATCTTTGTTCTAGCTTTGGCATCATTCTCCTGTCTGCAGCAGAAGACACCTCATAGCTCGCGGCTGATGTCAGCCGAGCTGCACGGCCCCGTCTACCGTGTTCACACTCTACATGAGGACACCACTCCCACCTGTGTGAGCTGTGGGTGGGTGGGGCAGCAACATGTGACACAAATTTAACAACACTTTAATAAAATGTCCATTAATTACACACAACACAAACATTCCTACTTCATTTTCCTGTCACATGAATCAGCTGACTCACTGGTCATCAGCCACCAGTGACTCATCAGAATCATCTGTCTGCTGCTGGGTGCGGTGAACGTGATGGCTCCTCGTCACGTTCACATTCAACGCTTCAAGCTGCAACAATGAAGGTGTCGTCCCCCTGGAGACCTTGAGGCTGAGGACAGAGACGACACCCACCTTTAGATCTCACAGACAGGGCTGGCACGAAGACCAGGACGTGTGTGTGTGTGTGTGTTTGTTCCACCTTCACGAAAATGCGCTGGGGCAGGAAGCATCGAAGCGTGTGAGCGCTGGCGGCCGCACAGCGAGGGAGGCTGATGTTGAGCTGAGGCAGCGTCTGGTACCCGGCCATCAGCGGGTAGAAGTTGTACCGCATCTGCTGCTCTGAGTTAGGGAGGATACGGAGACGCACCTGTGTGGACGCACGCACAATGAGAGCACGGGTCAGCTGGGGTGAGGCCGGGGACGACCGGACACACATGTGGAACGTTTGGGGCGTCTGCTCCAGGGAACATCTGCTCCCGCTGGCTGTTGTCGTTCCTGATTGTTGTTTTACTGTCATCAGGGAACTATCCATCAAATATTCAACACTCAACTGGTTCACTCTCACCGACAACATCCTCCATTCTAGTGATGTGGAAATGACGAGCTTGACTTTTGCAGATGGCGGTGGACAACAGACACCAGTGTCAACATATCACCTACCGATGGAATCGCAGCCAATGCTAACGTTAGCTTGCTAGCTAGTAAACTGTGGCATTATCAGTCATTGACACTGTGGCGTACGTTTGATTCTTGTGTGTCATAGGTTGATGTGACAACTGTAGATTGAGGTGTAAGAGGTGAAGTCAGAGGTTGATGTGTTGGAAATGTATTCACAGAATGTGTCACCGCAGTAGTAGGAGAGTGGAGTAATTAAATCCACCTGGTCACTGGTGTGTTGACCATATACACACCTAAACGATGTCATGACAACATAGTGTGGTTAGGGTTAGGTCAGAGAAGTGACACACAGCTTACGACTGCGTCTACAGACGGCTTCTGATTGGTTAGAGAGGGGGAGACGTCCCAGAGCTCCTGTCAGTTTAGTCCGTCTGTGAATCCAGACGTGTGTGTGTGTGTGTGTGTGTGTGTGTGTGTGTGTGTGTTTGATGTCTAGTGGAGTTCTCAGGTGGTTTCATGACACTTTACCTGCTTGAGGCCCGAGAACATGAAGGCATCAGAAGGGTCGACAGTGATTTCCACCTCCTGCACCAGAGCTGTTCTGTTCTCGATGTGGTATCGGACCTGAAGAGACTCTCTGACAACCCCAAAGGAGGGTAAATCTGCACAGAGCAGGTGTTCATGTTCAGGGAATGCATGAACGGTTGAATGAATGAATGAATGAATGAATGTTTTTTGTGACCTGACCAGCATGGACGTAGAGAGGAACGGACTCCAGGACGACGTGAGGAAGGGTGACTGTGGACTGGGTGAGAGGACCGTCAGGACCTGACGACTGTCTGTGGGGAACAGGGTTCACTCATCTCCCCTCCCAGGGCTGTGTGTGTGTGTGTGTGTGTGCGTGAGTGCGCACGTACCTTCTCCATGAGATCACATACTGTCCTGTAGCCACGGTGTTACTGCTGCTGCTCAGTGATGGACAGCGAAGACAGAAGCACTCACTGGCGCCCTCGTCTGTCTGCAGAACCACTGGAGACACAAGACATGTTGAACGCCTGCTCTTTGGTTTGAGCAGCACTCAGCTCACGTGGTCCGGCCGTTTCCGTCGGTCAACGTCAGTCACCTTCCTGTAGCTGGAGGTTTGAATCCAGCGTGTTCCTACTCATGGTGAGGAGCTGCAGAGAGGAGGAGGCCACCAGGAGGGGCCAGGGAGACAATGACAGGATGTCGGCCATCAGCAGGAAGGGGATGTTCACTGGCACTCGGTCCAGCTGCTCAAACTGCATGAAGAAGAAGAAGAAGATAAAGAAGAGGACGAAGAAGAGAAAAAAAGAAGAAGCAGAAGAATGCTTTAGTTTAGAGTTTGAATTACAGAAAACTTTGCAAATTTGGTTTCAGTTTACGGGACAATAAAGCTGAAACATCTTTTTCTGTTTACCCAGTTCATGATTAATCATTCCATCCAATATGGACCATATACAATCCTGGCAGAAGTAATTGTAGCTTCACAGAGAAATGACTGATTCATCACTTCACAGCTGGAACATGACACATTTGGAACAAGTGAACAGAAAACAAACAAACAAACCTTAGTGGACATAAAGTTGAAGGACACCTCAAACGGAACGACCGTCTCTATGGTAACGGTTTCATCCTGGAAGAGAAGAACATGATCAAGGAAAAACATTAAAAACATTAGGAAGCCCATGGAGCTTTGTTACCTTGTGACATTTGCAGACAATCTGTTGTCCTTCCACCGTGGTGTCGATGCTGTAGGCAACGTGAAACAGGAAGATCCTGGCTCCAGTGGACACACACCGCACATTCACACACTTCTCCAGCTGGACACAAAGTGGAGGTTTCTCTGGTCAGTCTTCATCGGTTCAGCTTCTCATTAAAAACCTCCCTATCAGTGTGTGTGCAACCTTTTCACCCGGGTTCAGGTCTCCTAATGGAACGTCAGGGAGCAGCGGGGGGGCGGCGTCATCACACACCTTCCAGCCGTCCAGGGTCACATGTGTGGTCTGACTCAGATTGGCGTCTTGGCCTGAACAGAGACAAATAAAACACAATGAGCTCACAGCGCTAAGCTAGGCTAACACGTCTGTTGGTTGTGACTATTTGTCCATTTGTAATCAGGACAAGTGTACCAGGTTTGAGTCCTGCTGTCAGCTTCACGTCCTTGGCCACGCCCTCCTCCTGTGATTGGACAGTGAGGGTGATGCAGTACATTTCATTGTTGAGCGCAGGGGGCTGGTGGATGAGCTGCACTGAGATCTTTGGGACTCTGGAGATGATCCTGTACATCAGACAGGAACACGGTGACTATGTAAGTGACTGATCCCCACCTCCTCTCCCCCGTTCACGGACAGATCTGTCATTCTTCTCCCGAGTAGCGGCATCATGATGAAGAAGTAACTTGTATCCGGGTCTCACATGGTACTGTGCTGGATGGTCAGGCTGTCCCAGTCCAGCTCCTGACCAGCAGCCGCCCCACGTCCACACCGCTGTGACGACCTGCTCATCTGCAGGGCTTCGTGGTTGGAGGCTGCGTCCCCCCCCGCTCCTCTCCAGCTCAGGAACACACAGCGGCCGGTGGCTCCACCCAGCATCAGCTCCACACCCGTCATCTACCAGACCCAGGGAAACGGTCACCACCTCTCCCTCTGTCTACACCCACACACCCACCCACTCACCTCGATCTTCTTGCCAACATCTTTGGTTTTCCCGACGAAGCTGAAGTCGTAGCGTCTGGTTACCCCTGGCAACAGACTCATGCTGTCCTGACTGGATGACTCCACCACACACCACTGGTTGTATTCCTGACAAACAACCACACACAACCCTGCAGTATGTACAGTACTATGCACTGATACTGTACAGGATGTGTGAAGGAGGAAACAGCAGCGTACTACGGGCTCAGACAGTGTTTGTGAGATTTGTTAGTGAAATACAGAACTAGAAGGGTTCAGTGACGCCTGCTGCAGCAGAAACTGGCTCTGACTTCTGACCCCCGGTCCCTCACATGGATCTCTGTGTACCTGGTTGCTGAGACTGACAGCCAGTTTGCTGAGTGACACTGGGAAAGGACAGTCTGCTCGCAGGAAGACCTGGACCTGGATGGGCTGGTCCACATGGAAGCTGGGGCTCTGGAAGCGGGCCTTACACTGGACTGGACACAGAGGAGGTTTGGAGCTACGCTCAGGTGTCCCTGGTGGGAAGTGGTGTTTGTCAACTCACTGAATGGGATGTAGTCCTGAGCCTCGATGGTGAACTCATTAGATCCAGCTACCGCTGTGCGGTCGTTCCACAGGGACACTGCTGACACCGCAGACGAGTGGTCACACGACGGCTCAGGGTCAGGGAGCTCGTTCTGATGGGGAACAGGAAGGAGGGTCGCATACAACACACTGGGAACACTCGGCTAACACTCAGCTCCTTTTCTCCACAGGACTTCAGGTGTGCTGAACGCACACGCTTCAATAATGAAAACAATCAAAATGACAGGAAATATTTTTCATTCATTTAAGAATTGAATTTCAAAGTCTGAAAATCATTTGTACAATATAATTGTGCATTAGGATCAACTGACTATTATATCATGTCATATCATAGATTATCCATGTTGCTGGCGCTGGTGCTGTGTGAGTGTTGGGATGGGGACATGTCCACCCGGCTCCAGGACCTTTCACTCACCTTCAGGACTTTGAGGAGGTTCTGTCCGATCCTGGACTTCTGCTCCTCGTCCAGAGTGGAGGCTGGAGGATCAACCACAGACGCCATCAATCATAGGCTGTAGGCTCATATACAATCTTCACCCAAGTGTCACTTTATTCTCAACCTTTGGACACAAAGAAAATACTGAACCTAATTTAAAAGGGTTCTTACAGAAAGACATCCTAGCAACCATACATCGGTTTCTTCTTCCTTTCATAAGGTTCATTCATAGTTTTTGCCTTTTGTGTAAGATTCAGACCAACCCTTTGTTTCTTTTTGGATCATTCCAGAGGAATTCATCGTCTTTGATGATAATACTGATAATAAACAGCGGTCTCTGCTCACCTCTGCCCAGAAGCTCCATGCAGTAGATGATGTAGTTTTTCACATTGGCCATTAGATAAGCACAGTGCAAAGCCGTGGTCAGTATGTGTGTCTGGAGCCCACACCATCGCTCTGTGCGATAGTCACACATCACATAGTCCAACAGCCTGACAACACAAACACACACTGAAGAGTCTGCAGCAGACCCACGTAGGCGACTGATAGACCCCCTACACACTTACTTCAGGGCTTTGGTGTAGTCTTTAGCATAGAAGTACTCCTCTCCCATCTGCACCACTACAAAACAGACATCAGATATTTAACAGCACACAGAGTCACAGTCGTGACGGATGTTTGCTCCTTCTCCACCACGTTCCAGCTTGACTCCACTCGGCTTTTAGTGTGTTTCCATCAGGGCCTACACCGTTCATGTCACAGCAGTTTGATGCAGCCGATGCTGTGACGTCGTCACATGCAGCAGGACGAGTCTAGAACCAAACTGAGTAAAGCTGGAACTGTGACATGGAAAAGCAGCATTCGCATCTATTCGTTTCATTTTAACGACAGATGGTTGTTGCAGTGGCTCAATAAACTATGTGCAGTGATATTTAACAATGACTGTTTAAAACATTTCTCCTTATTCCAACTGGTCTCTGCAGCTGCACTCACTGAGGTGACTCTTCATTCGAGGGCATTTGTACTTCTTAAACTGAGCGACGGCGTTGCTGAGGAGGGCGATGATCAACTCCTGCAGAGACATGCAGACGTGAGCGGTGAGTACAATACTGCTGGCAGCAGACAGCAAGAATCAACCCAACAGAGTGAATTCATGCCACGTACACACACGCATACACAGTGTGTGTGTAGTAAATGTGTGCACTTACCGAGTGTGGCACGTCTCTCTCTTTGACCTGCAGAGCCAGAATTCCTGCCTTCTCTTTCTCAGAGTCGGGAGGATCGATACCTGCAGGCAGAGGTCAATGCATCAGCCACTCACACACTGTGAGACACTCAGACAATCAGAGAGGATGTGTGCCCACTCTGGTGCCCCTGTCTCCAGGGTCTCTGGCCGTAGAAGTCCAGTCCACCGCTCTGGGTCTCCAGTGGGTTGGGGGAGGGATGAATGGCTCCAGACTAGAACCAGAAACATTCAGTCTTTTCAAAGTGATCACAGATCTGCCATTGGAGGGTTTTACTCAGTTGGGTTTATAAACAAACAGGCGCTTCTCCATCTCCTCTGGGTTCTACATTGTTCATGTTTGGCTCGAGTTGAGTAGAACTGGAACTGTGTGGTGGAGAAGCAGCAGTGATGGTACCGTCACCTGACAGAGCTGCTGTGCCAGTTGTTTCCGGTCCTGGCTGTAACAAGCAGCCTGCTGGTAGTAGAAACCGGGGTTTTGGGTTTGGATGGCAGTCAGACCCAATTTGATAGCTTCATCAAACAGTTCACCGAAGGAATGGAACCTGACAGGAGACACGGAGGAGACGGACTGAGTCACTGAAGAATGAGCTTCACAGGAACAAAACACATATTCAAACATTAGAATCTCCTCCAACTGGACGTCGTCACATTGGGAGGAGTGAATTAATGAAACAAACAGACAGGTGTCTGCAAACACCCGCTGGCTGCAGACGTTCTTACTGTTTGGACATCCATGCAGAATGCTCAAAGGCCAGTTCAGCGCTGCCGATCTTCTTCTTACACAAGTCAATATGTTTCCTGAACTGAGAAATAGCATCCAGGGGAGTGTTGTGCTGGAAACACAGTCGACATATCTGAAGAACAGAAAAAAGAAACCTCAGCAGAAGAATCTTTGTTTCTACATGTTGATTCTGACCAGACTACCTTATAGTTGATGAATCCGGAGATGGTTTTGATCTCCAACATGTTGGTCTCATGAGATCTAAGCTCATGGATGAGACTGTAAGCAGTTCTGTAGTACCTACAAACAGCAGACAGAACATCAGCAGACGTTCCCCAGGTTTGCACCCACACAAACACATGCCATGTGTTCGTGGGGGTCAGAGTTGAGCAGCAGAGTCAAGCTGGAGACATTCCTGTTCATGTGACCCAAAGGAAAGTGACTGGTCTGGAGGCAGGTGCCCCTACCACTGATCATGTACATCTGATAACGTACACTGGGAAAAAGAACTTGCACAGAATATTAGATATGTTGGACAAGGAATCTTAAATTTATTAACAGCAAAAACATTTCTTACTTAAATAAGAAACTAATGTAAAAACACTAGAGTGCTAATGTTAGCTGCTAGCATTAGCTTGCTTACAATGGTGAGATCAGTATGTTTCAGCTTGAGCCTGAATTATTCTACTGCATCAAATTGATGTCACAGTTATATGTCTGAGTGTAGCCAAGTACCCTACGCTGTAGGTACCATGATTCAGGCTTATGGGGTTGCTGACTCTTACTTGAGGGCGTTCTGGGTGTCCTGCTTCAGTTCACTGAAGAAGGCGATTTTAAACTGGTGCCTGACAAACAGCAGCTAACAGAGACAAAGAAGAGGAGACAGTGTGAGGTTTCAGCTTCCAGCAGCTCTGGAGTCTACAAATACGGAATGAACCTTCCTACCTGATGGGTGGTCTTGTTCAGGAACTCTTTGTGTGATTTGACTCGTCGGATTTCCGTATAGTAATATGTCTGAGCGTGTTCGTAGAACGCATTCTCCAACCTGCAAAGAAGACAACTCATGAACCCCTGAAACGATGCTGAGCCGTCCTGTCTCCTGAGAGGACCACGTAACATTCACCATGTCTGAATGTTGACAGCTGTCATTCATTTCCCTGTTAGCTCGGACAGGAGCTGTTTGCAAACGAGACCTGATAGATTCTATCACATTGTTGGGCGTCAGGAAGGATGAATTGTCTCCCTGTGACGCTCAGGTCAGTGATCCTTCAGTACCTGATGATGTAGCCCACTAAGTGGTCGGTGTGCGGCAGCACAAACAGACTCTTGCCAGACAGATCACAGGCGTGACAAAGAGCAGCTGCTCTCTCTGACGCCACCAGGTCTTCTCCTGCACAGACGACAGGGGAACAGTTGGACCCACTGGAGCAGTACCTGTGACCTCTGAATTCTACGACTATGGATATACAGATTGCCGCGTGTCTCCTAACAATAAAACGCTACTGCTGCGGTATAAGACTGATACCAAGGGAAATAGGTCTAGCACTTCACCTGGAGGGAGAGGAGTTTTCTTCTGGATCAGAACCACAGCCACCTTGGTGTTCCTGCCCTGGAGACTGGACCTGGAAGCACAGGAACAACACACAGGACGCAGACGAACCAGTGAGCGTTCAAACCAACAACACGAGACCTGGACAAAGACGTAGGACCGAGCAGCACCTGCGGAGACCACGTGACCATCAGTGGAAACCAAAGCTAGTTTGTTTCAGCTCACGTCTGATCTGAAACACATCACAGCTGCTGGGTGTGTCCCCCAGTTAGCCCAACATACCTGACAATTTCCACCTTGGTGGCACATTCAGACTGCTTTTCCCTCCACTGGGGGTCGTCCCAGTCCAATTCATAGAAGAGAACCACCAGAGCTGGAACCAGGTTCAGGTGTTTATTCAACCAGCCCGTCTTCAGGATGCCTTTAGGAATGTACCACTCATAGGACGTCCGCTGGGCACACAGAGAACAAAACACATGACCACAGACACAGACACAGACACACACACACACACACACACACACACACACACACACA
>JBBMJM010116310.1:0-15041 GCA_037832705.1 Centriscus cristatus
CTTGCACTTAAATGCAACAGGATACTCCTATTATTTATAATTTTCTTAATAAAATCCATGATCCCTAACCAGTTTTTGATGTTTCTAAATCAGCTTATGGGTTTTCCAACCTTGAATATCTCTTGTATAGTCAGTGCATTGCCTGCATGTATGATGTTTTGAATACAGTTAACTGTAAAATGTTTTATACAGTATATTCTTCAATAAACAGTGACTGTGAATATTAGCATATCGATTCAATGGGAAAACGCTGCAAAGAAAGAGCCTTTGTTCACCCTCTAATTCCTTTAGCCTTAAAGCTTACGTCAAGCTCTGTCATTCAAATCATCCCCAGGGACAAAATGAAATTGCAGAGAAAATACCTGCAAAAATGTGTATATTTAGTTTGAGATGACCTTTGTTAGGAACGATTCTCTCAACTGAGAGGCAGATCAGATGTGCTCTTCATATAAATCTGTTGTTTACATGGCACCCAAAAGTGGTGCCATGTAAACAAGTTTCATTTGAGGTGGCTGCATCCAATCTCATTATATATCTTTTCCTGAGTGTGCTTTTTACTGTCTTCTCTGGCTCCTTTAGTAATATTTAATTCGCACACACACCCACACACACAATGATGACACATTATGTGTGGCTGCATTGCGCAAATTAATTTTGCTTGAATAAAAAAAGGAAAATGGAACAATTGGGATTTGTTTGTCATCGTCCCCCTGCACATACAACCCTCTGTAAATCCAATGTTCTTATTCACAGGTGCTCTGGCTGTCTTATACGTCCTTGTGACATTTGCCTTGGATTGGGAGCCATCTGTGAATTTGATTAGTTTCTTCGCTATGTTTCTCATATGGCCCACATCCAGTGCCTAGGGTGAGAGTGGTTTCTGATGAACCCCACCACCGTCATGTTACCGTTTGTGCCTCTCAGCTTGTGTTAAATCCTTCAAGCAATAGAAATATAAACATACCTCACCCTGGTATTTCAGTGTGAAAAATAGCCAGTGGATGAACACTGGAAGCCAATATGGTGTTAATATCCAACTGGCATCGTTTTTATGTTTTCATGAAATCCTTTTATTTAGTCTGTCCTTTTAAAGACAAGCCATGAAGAATGCTGTCTGCTCCGAGCCCATGCACGATGCCCTTTATGCGGCAAACGTGGAAAAAGGTTGATTTTAACTAACTAAAAGGCCAGTGAGTCAAAAACAACACCAGACCTGGTTTAAATGTCTTCCCTCCCTGACACATGATTCACTCGCTAAAAGACTTTTAAAACTAAAAGACCACCCTCATAATGGCAACCTTTGATAATAATAATAACAGTAATATCACCATTTTAACCATTCTGTTCTGCACACACCACTGATACATCATCGGATGGTTTTTACCTTCAAATAGTGCCCCAGTCTGTGTAGCCAAACGTAATTTTGTCCTATTGCATTTGTCTTTTATTCAAATCACTTTTACTTTCAAACTTCCTGTTTCCATGACAGCTATATGTAGACAAGCAGTAGAAGAAGGGAGAAGGGGGGAGCACAGAAAGGAGGTAGACAAACATGAACTACGGCAAAGGTTGTCTGTACATTCTGAGGAGTTCTCGCACCCCCGAGGAGGCACAAAGTTTCAGGCTTCAGTCAACAATTTGTTGTCTCTTTCTCATCATCAAGTAGCTTAACCTTCGGTGAGTTGGCGGTGAAGGTGTGTTGTTGGTGGAGAACGGAAATCAAACTATTCGTCAGACTCAGCACTTTGATCGGACGTCTGTGACGTGAATTGACCAATTCTCAGCACAACACCTCCATTTGTGCCAAAGAAATGTGTGTCCTAAAGGTGATGATGAGCAGAAAGGATGTCAGTCTTACTGGAGTTACTATGGTAACAAGATCCAGTCATTTTCAGTCACTGTTGCTTGGAGTGAACCAAGAAAAACAATGACAGATTCAACGCAGACAGTCACATAAGCACAGTATCAACACTCACTACGGTGTACGCCATTTAAACCTAACTGGTTTGGTTGTTCACTGCATCTCAATCTATGGGACTTTTCCCGCACAAAGCGGGATATCTGGTCACATACATGCTGATCCAAATCTGTGCCCCCTTCCCACACCTTCTGACGGGGGAACATCATGTGCTTTGCCCCTATCTTTATCTTGCTGGGAGCGTGCAGTGCTCTGATGGAGCGTGGGCATGCACCTCACAGCCGCTGCTTGGCTTTGTTGGAGTTGCTTCGCTGGTGATTTATAGGCTGCAGCATTTGTTATCTGTGTGGATCAGCACACAGTGATTCCAAAGTAGAAGGTGGACCGGTTATTTATCATCCACACAGTGTACAGACATATTTGACATGCATCTAAGCCTACAGCCTCTTCTCAATAAGCCACATCGTAGCCTGCAGAGGGAGAAAGGAACAGCACAGCTGACAACTAAGATTGATGGACAGGCAGCTGCTCCACATGTACATCACTGACTGCTCATGATGTCAGGGGAATCACCAGGTGACTTGTCAACATCATACCCAGGAGGCGCAGGAAGGGGAGAGACAATATTAACATATCGGCTGTCTGTGGTGTGCCGAGCTCACATACTGGTGCATCAAATCCCACTCCCACATAGATGACAAGCTGGGAGGCGAGGAAAGAATTTATTTTCCAGTCTTACACGATGCCCTGGCTCACAACCTTCACTGTCTGGTGCAGAGCTCCCCCCTGGGACTAAACCATCAAAAGCAGGTCTTTCAGGGGAAACACAAAAATGACTGAAAGGGCACGGTGGCATTCTCTGAGAACAAGGTTCCAAACGAGCTTCCAACCATGCGCTGGTTTGCACGGGAAGGAGGTGTGCACACTGAATGTTGGACAGGGAGGAAGCAGGCGCTGCCAGGTCATCTGTGATGTCACTGTAATTCCAAGAGACATGCGAAGGGCTTGTGAATGGAACCTTCTCTCATCACACGCGCAAAAGAAGAGAGGCACCGGATACAAGAGAGAGGTGTCAGTCTGCTGTCCACATGGTGCATCATCACAACTCTCATCCGCATCATCACATCTGTGGCCAGATGGGTGCGACAGCATTGCTTCAGTGGCATAAATCTGTGAGACCGACTCATCAGAAGATGAAAAGCTGCTGGCTCATGCTGGGTGGAGGGCGTGGCTGCAGCTGCCTCAGAGGAACCAGGAACACTCTGCTCAGGAGATCTTGTTTTCATTTCTATACAATTAAACAAATTAATATCACACATACGCACCAACCCTCATTGTAACCTGAGAAACAAGAGAGATGCAGACAAAAAGTCACCAGAGTACAGATTCAGTTGAGGTTTATTTTAAAGAAATTCAATGAATTCATCACGACCGTCAACATTCTGAGCCATTATAGAATCCTCCAACCTGCTGTGGTTCCTCCTGTTATATATTCTCAGTGGCCCTGGGGATTGGAGCAGTCGTAGGCCAACGGGTGCCCCCGGAAAGCTTCGGTCACACTGCTGAGAAAACCCGCTGAGGTGGATGTAAATGGCTGAGTGGGTGGATGCTGACAGTAATCATCACAGTGGTCCTCTGACCGGAGGCCAGAGGCATGGTGACGCTGATGACATCAGCTGCTTACACGCTGACCTCATGACATCCTCCATGGCCTAGAATGAGGTCCCAACAGTCTCTCTGGGCTGAGAAATACATTGAGGGAGGGAGGATTGTCACAGCTGAAGGCGATTGTGAAACACAGGCTGGCGGGGAGCGATATGCACCTCGGAGACAGAGGTGTGTAGTGAGGAGCTTTGCCAATCTCTGTTGTTTAATCCCTGAGGCAGAGCACTTGGTTGACCACCGAAGTGGAGAGCATGAAGGGAGGACAAGTCCTCCAGCAGGTCAGCGGCGCCCAGGCTGTCAGTGGACTTAATAATAATAATAATAATAATAATAACACGACTCAACTAGGTTTGTTACCAGACATCTTCTGGTAAAATGCAGCCATGTTCAATGAGCATGAGATGAGGATTAAAGACCTGTATCACCATTGTACTTGGGATGTCCCTCTGTCTTCAGAGACCAGTCAGAGGTCGGCTCAGCTCTCCAGAGCAGGTACCAAAAAGGGCAGCAGGTATTATTCTGAATGGAAACAAGTGTAAGAACAAGCGAAAGAAGTGAAAGGGGACGTTGTGCATACTGACAGTGAGCTGGGCCAGTGCAGATACGTGCTCTGGTTGTATGAGGGTCCATCTTTTTTTTAATTTTTTTTTTTTATGAGGGTCCATCTTAAAAGCAATGATCTTAGGGGATTAGGAGATTAGGATGCAACACGGGAAGTGGGTTGTTAAATAAAGAGTAATTAACTGAACAGTCAAAGGTGAATTCTGCAAACAAAGGGGGCATGATGACATGACACATTTAGATTTGTTTGCTTTCTATGGTTTGTACTTCACACAGCAGTTATATCTGACTTCAGGTTCAAAACGAAAACTAAGTTTAGCTGAAAGCCTTCATCCATCAATCATCGATTGTAAGCTCAGTGACTCAGAGAAGGAGTGCTGTATGCTGTTTAAGTATTACCGCTGGCTTTGAGGACATACCTGATTAATGTATTTGTTTGGTCTATAATGCGTTAATCTTCGTAGTCAGCTATGTAATGAATGTGCTTTAATCTGCTTATTTGTGTTAATCACATTATTTCCTCCTTACCTAGTTATTTATTCACTAGCAGCCTGCAGGCTAATTTATTAAAAGAGAATAATAGATGTACGGAGTGACAACATATACATGATGTTAGTAGACATTGCCTCAACATTTGTGTTTGGGGTATTTAATAATATACAACATCTGAAAGTTCACTGCAGTTGATTAGGAATTGCTCAGAAAAGTCACTATAAATATCATGCATATTGCATTAAGCATCAGAGATTTTGGACGACAGTCAGTGGATGACTGGTGAGGTAGAGAGTTTACAGGCATCCGAGGTTGACAGGATGAAATTCCATTTGACGGTTTGGAGAGTGTTTGATAGAATGAGCACGCTAAATAGCTGAGGGGGTACAAAAAAATCATGAGCTAAGTTTAAGCTAGCAACGATATAAACAAATTTTGCCTGACGGAAGCTGCTGGGCGTCTGGATGATATATCCAGACGTGTGTGCTCAGCTAATGCCCGCAGTCCCTGCATGGGAAGCGGGGAAATTTGTTAAAAAATCAAAGGTACCGGATTCATCTTCCTCAACGGAAGTCAGCTTTGATGCCACGTTGGATCGGACATGGCAGTGAAAAGTAATTGATTATTTCTCAGGTTTACGCGAGTGACTGAGAGTGAAAATATGACTTTGCCACTTATCTTCTGTTATTTCACCATTCTGTTGATTTCCTTTGAAAGATACTGCCTGTGAAGGTACCGCAATCTGAATATGGAAGCAGCAGCTCGCAGTCAGACAAGGTGTTCTCTTTGATGCCGTCAACATGGAACTTTTAGCTCACAGGCATTTTCCTCAGCACAGAAGATGACATAATGCTCCTAAAAGTCCTCAGTTTTTCTAACTTTGTGCTGAAATTGTTTCACTACGCTGGATGGGGAGGCAGGTCTCAAGTACAAATAGAATGTGTGACAGTTTGCTGCAGTATTCACAGACGCTCAAATCAACACATGGAAGCTTCCTTTGGGGATAGAAACTGGTACCTGCGGCTCTTTTTGGTTCTTTTTCTTTCTTTTACGTCTGATTGGTCAGAGAGAGAGAGAGAGAGAGAGGGACGTTCAAGAAAGTGGTACCGTTAACACCGTCATCTACCATAGGTTTCCTGTGATCCAGTTGTTTATTCCTCGTCTCCTGCTCATGGAACATGTCTGAGCTGGTAGAAAACACTGTCCATCACTGAATCCAGAGTTTGGTGAGAACGTTCAGTGGGAGGTCTGTGTTTGCTCTCTGTCATTGTGTCCTGCTCCATCTCCATTGGTGTCAATCTCCTCCAGGTCCGACAGCGTTCATGTGTTTGTGTCACATATAAACACCGTCACAGCAGGTTCACGCAGCCGTTGATGTGACATCAGCACTCACATGTGAACTGAACTGATGGAAAAGGAATTCAAACGAGTCGGGACCAGTAGTAGCTAGAACATGTGTGGTGGGAACACGGCATTCGCAGCAGAGGTCACGAGAAGCTTCTCACCTCAGGCCAGTACATGTGGAAGGTCTCCTGCCTCAACCGGCTGGGGCGAGCGAGAGAGAGGAGGCGTAGAAGGGGAGAGAAAAAGAGAGCGAGAGAGGCAGAAGCAATAGATAATTAGGACAGGCAGACAGACACACGTACCCATCTTGAATAAATTAGCTTTGGCTTTTCAGAACGTTGAAAACAGTGGAGGGGAAGTCTGTACGGTGAGATAAATGATTGCTGAATGTAGTTGGGAGGTTACAATGAATATTCTCCCTATAATCTTAAAAGAATACCATTTCTGTTCCGCTCAGTCTGGAGAATGAAAGAATATATACTTTTTCCTGCCAGTTGTTGGCTCTGTAATCCTGCACTTTCTGGGGGAGATTAACGATCATTACATGACGTCATACTAATAAGTACTTAAGCCGTACTTGAGCCAACACAGCAATACTGGGCAAGGCATTGACTATTTTAGACCAAACACAGAATTCGAATGATCACAAAAGAAACATTACATTACCAAAAAAAAAAGGAGATTAACTTGAAACGTGAACTTTTATAAATATACAATAGATGCACATTCAGGGGAAGTATATCAATATCATCGCTACATTTGCATTTTCCCCCTAACAATGCAAAAATTAACCCTAAAGTTGCCCGGTAGTTTTAACATAATCAGTTTCGAACTATCAGCGGAGTTTATGACGTGTCACTGTGAGGACTACTGTTGGATTGTTTGTTTGACTTCATGCAGTTTGATTTTCACGACTTAGTTGAGGGATGTATTCAGATGTGTTGGGTTTTATTTGAGCCAGATGGACAGAAAATGCGAGAATTTTCAATGAATTAAATTGGTAATATCGCTCTCTTGTTTCATATGAGTGATTGTGTAGTTAGTGGTGAGCCATGACCATTTGACCTTTCTAAAAAGATTTGTTCCTTTGTATGCTTTCACGTGTGGAGTGAAATAGAATCTCTGGCTGATGACCTTGGTAAAGGGCAGGAAGAACTACCAAGAAGCGCTAAGTCATCGCCTTTCCAAAACCCACCAACAGACATCACCTTCACTGCTGCTGCAGTTTGAGCTGACGCACACACAAAGAACTTCATCCCCGCTGAGCACACAGCTTCCTGAAGTCTGTATTTCAGTAGCATAAAACTGGGATATGTCAATGGGACATCAATTTTGTGGACTACTATTTACACAATTAAGTAAATTGAATGACAAAAATAAACACTGCACACAGTGTTTATTGCAGCGTTGTCAGCTAGCTGGTTCTCCAGTTTGCATATAACAAACAGATTCAGCATCAACAAATTGTGTGTGTGCTTCATAAAGCCGAGACAGAAGTCCCAGCTTCCATTTCAGTACACAGCATGACATCATCTTATAACTGAACGGGTCCGTCTTTCCTGTGAAGCAGTATACTGTATGCACTCTACTTGATTAATTAAATTTAAAAGCCAGACTACTTGGATGCTTGCTTTTCAGCCTTTTTATTACAGCTTCAGTAAATTAAGCGTGTGAATCCCTCATTCCCTTCAGTTGGCTTCAGCAACAGTCAAAGGAAGATAAAAATCCTTGGATCTAACAAACCTAAACAGGGAGTGATTAAAAAGATGGAGAATTTGTTCTAATTTGGCGCTGTATTATTATATCACATATTTTGCTCACTTGGAAATCATGCTTGATGAAAAAGACGTCTACGGAACCTTTGATAGTATCAAAAGTGAAGGACTTTAATGAGGACCTCTTAAATATCAGGTCACAGATTCTTTGTCGTCCTACTCATGTGTAATTGCCTGAAGACAAAAATGATATTTTTATACTTTTAAGTTCTTGTACTTGACTTTATACAACTCGTTGAGGCACACAATGAACCTTCACTGGCAGCTCGTTTCACAAAGGCACCTTGACAGCAGGTGAGGGGAACCGGTCTAAGGAGAGGGTACATTTCTCACTTGGGGTCCTGTAATAGCCCGTTTCATTGAAGAAAAAAAAAAAAAAAAAACACAGTTGGAGATACTAACTGGCAGAAGAAATTGTGCAATCCTCCTGGCTTAGTGTTCTCCACAAGACAGAGATCAACCTGCAATATTTCAGGGACAGCTTATGCAGGCAAGGACGCCATATCAGCCGTCAAATCAGGGGCTTCAACACTGGCTTCGTCTGAGCCCCTCAGAATGAAACGGTGGTGATGGAAAGAGAATCTGGCTCTTAAACACTTTAAGGGTGCTTGTGACCTGGAAGATTCCTCTCTAAAGGGCCAGGAGAAGTGCGGCTGCGAACACAGACCGGGTGGCAATTTAGCCTCGCCGAGCTCTTGAGCTCAAATCTATTTCTCTCAATTAACATTTTTAGATTTTACATGTAGATGCTGCACACAAGAGGTGTTTGAGAGAAAGAGATTCCTTGAGAGAAACTGCCTGAGGTGTTCAGATCAGATCAAGGTCAGAATGTCAAGCAACAAGCTAATTAACAATAAACACCCACACTTCATTCTCAGATCCGCCAATGTTTATTACCCCCTTATCGAACCCGACCAGGTAGCCAGACAAACTCAAATCCAGGCAGCACGTAGAAGTATACCCAGGTAAATCATCGGCCACGCACAGCGCGCTGTCCCATAATGAAGCCTGAACCTGACTGCAATCTGTGTCGTAGCTCATCTGAGCTGAACCCCCAAATGACGAGACGTCGGTTCCTCACTGGAGGTTTGGACGATGTGGAGGCTGCTGCCGTGTCCTGATTTAGATACGTTAGAGATATGTTGCACACGACAGTGATTTCATTATTTTGAAATAATTAACTACAAGAATCGACATCACTTCCCAGAAATGCTGTGTCATTACATAACCCAATGATCATGCACTAAAAGTGTCGTGCAGGCTGCAGGTGGAAACACGTGAGCACAATCCTGCGATATTTTCAATGCATTTGTCTCAATCCTTAATTGTCTTGATCATTTGTCTGTATGTTACTGACTCCTTTACTGAGAAACAAGCTTTGCTTGTCCTTGGGTTGGGTCTAGATTAGATTTACAGGTTTAAAACACAAGTATTGGATCTGCTGCTGGCTTTCAACTGTGCTGATAAATGTCACAATACTGCTCAGGTTACTTTACTGCAAGAAAAACAGTGGCTCATACTAAAAACATGTTTGGGAGACGTGTTAGGTTACGGTTGTTCATATATAGCACCTTTCACGCACATAGTCACCAAGTTTGTAGTCACAGATAAAGTAAGATAACCCAAAACAAAATCCTTTAGATATACAATAAAAACACCCAGATCGAGAATCACCACAATCACATCAAAGAAAGAACCGTCTCTCCCAAAGACAGGAGTCCTTAGCTTTTACCTAGCAAGACAGAGGTAGCAGCCAAGTCGTTTCACAAACGATGGGCCACTGATTGGAACGCTCCGTCCCCTTTGGCTTTGACCGGTTCAGGTGCGAGCGGTAAGCCCTGATCAGCAGACACCCGCTGGGAGCAGATGGTGGATCAGTCGTTGATGTAGGTGCGAGCCTGGATATGGGTGACCTGATGGGTAAAAACTAAAATCTTAAAACAAACTGTGGGAAACATGTTCTGATAGGTGCTTGACATTCCTGTCGAGGCGCAAAGCCTGATCAAAGCCGACATCAAGAAATAAGTACTCCAAAGAAAGAAAGAAAAATATGCAAACTGACATAAGATAACAGACAGTGGTAAAAGAAAAATAAGAAGAGACAATAAATAAATAATTACAACAGTTCAAAATATGAAAATGATGCTTTTTGAGGACAGTGATGAAACCTACATCTAACATTTTCTTCTTTTCTTCTTTTCATTAGCAAACATCCACTTTAGCCTGTGACAGGACGCACAAACACAATCTTCACATGCCACAACCACATGTCACATGTCTGAGCATGTGGTGGTGGGTTCATATGATCCAGTCAAACGTTTGTGGCTCAGCATAAATTCACATCGTTGTTTATTCTCATCCAAGTTTTTCCATGTATGATTTTCCAATGACACATACAGAAACTAATTCATCAGTAGCTCAATGTATGTGAACTCCATTTCACCATGGTTTAAAAAAGATGTCTTAAGGTGGTGGGTGCTGAAGAACATCAAGTCCTGATGTTTCAGTACAGTCTGATCCTTTGAATATTCTTGCAGGAGTCAGAGTGACAGACGGCGTGCTGAAAAAAAGAATCGTTTGGGGGAGACAAGTTGTTGTGCATGTGTTATCGGTCGAGACTTATCCCGGCTCGAGAAAAGAGCCAGGTGACTGAACATAAAGGATCAAAGTTCTTGTCGTGTGTACATGACGGAAGCTGAGACAGGTACTTACCAAGTCCCAGGAGCTCCATCCATCAACATAAGCTCAGCTGCCTTTGTTCCCCGCAGACTTCTCGAAACACAACTGTTTGTTCTTGAGTCTCATCCACAACATCATGTTCTATCCTGGGTGTATTTGGCAGTAAAGGGGTGAGTCCTAAGGATTCCTGGACAATCAGATCTTTGCTGTCTTAAACAATGTTGTATAACACATATGCAAGAAAACATAACACATCTACCTCCAAGACGTATCATTCATTTTTGTTTCAGTTCCATGCATTTCCGTTCATTATAGATAAGCTCAAAAGGTTTTTGTTTGTTTTTTTCATCTCTTTGCTTGAGAGTTTGAAGCACCCAACCGTGTGCCAGCATCACAGCAAGGCTTTAACCCCCCCGACACACAAACACACACGCCTCTTTCTCCATCACCAGGCTTCATTTTATTCCTCGGTCCTGTTCCCTTTTCTCTCCGAATAAAAGCAGCAGCAGCCATTTTGTTCAAACCTGCTGTCCACATGACGGAGCATGGGAGAGATTATGGTGAAGCACTTCGCCGGCCTCCTGTATTTGAAAGCCTTTACCAGAGCGAGAATGGACTTCAAAAACTGTTTGGGAGTCATTCTGCAGGAGAGAGGCAGGCAATGCAATCAGAATAAAAGAACGCAATGGTCTTCTGAGAACGCGGATGTGGATTTAAAACACCTTTCTCTCCAGACTCTTTCAAAGTACGTGAAGAATTAACCGTCAAACTATACACATTAATTCTACTCTGCTGGGCTCAGGGAATTTAAGCCTACTGTAAGGAGATGGCGAAAAAAGAAAACACTCCCCTGCCTGCCCGACTAAATGATGGTGTTAGGATTATTGGGAACCACCAGTTCACTGAAGCAGAAAATGGGAATATGCTTGTGAGGGCACACCCGTTTACTGGAGAGGGAAATGTAGGCTGCCTCGGGAAAAAGATGAGCAAACCTCAGCAAAACGTGTGCCATACTGTTAGCAGTGGGTCTAATTATAACCAATTACAATTCATCACAAGCATTTGTGCATTTCAACACCTCATTGAAACATTTTTTGATTCATCGCCATCTTAAATACATTTAAAGGGATGAATTCAGCCTGGATGGAAATTAATCACATTTATTATGAGGTGGTAATGGCATTCTTTGTCCTTGTGATGCACTTGGTCTTGGATTGCAGCCTGTTTCCCTTTGTATTGTTGCACAATAATAACTGTCTGGTTTAGAATACATACATATAAATATATATTCACAGTGGAAAATGATAAATTTAATCTGTACATTAATTATTGAAATTTCTGAAATAGCCCAAAGTGTATAAGAACACTACATGTTCGCCAACAAATCACACAAATCTGTCATTCAACTTTATAGGGCACTCATTGAAATGTCTACCCCTGAGAAATGGGGGATATTAAAAAGACAAAATGTTTATAACTTTCTATGCCATGCCAGTTTATAATAATAATAATAATAACAACCCACAAAAATGGCGATAATCCGGAGCATGTGAAAAAAAAAATCAATGTAATGTACTTTGTTGTTCCTGGTTTGTCTTGTGGCTGACGGAGGACACAGAGCTCGTGTGTGAGGGCTGCAGGCACGACACAGAACCCAGAGTGATTTGTGTTTCTTCGCGGCTGTGCACCAGAGCCTGAAGATCCTTCTCAGCTGTATCAGCTGCAAGAGTTGTTTAAACCCCTCAGCCAATGGATCCTGGCCATCCTGGTACAGATATTTCAGTTCCATCAGTGTCAAAATCCTGCCTGGCTGACCAATAAGCGCTGCAGCCCCAGCAGATTGGCTTAGTCTTTAGGAGCAATGTGCAAGTATTGATTCTCTCATGCATTCAATCAGCACTGAAGTACGAAAGCAGCCTGCTAAAAGCCTGCTCTCTGCTTTTTTTCATACCGCTTTCCAGACTTCATTTTTGTTTATCAGTTTAATTATATACTAATCTTGCTTCATTCAAAATCGATTTTTCCACTGAAAGCTCTAATTGCGTCTATCTGCTCAAAGAATAAGTCACAGAAGTGAGGTTGTGTCACATGACAGTTGTGTATTTACACGACTGTCATGTTTCACATGTTTCACATGTGAGCAACAAAACCACATTGATGTGTGTGTAGATGTATTATATTTGTACAACTGCATATGTATGTCCTGTCAACGTAATTATGGGTGGCCGACTAGTGTACAGGTGGTGGGAGATGGTTCTGATAGGGGATTGGAGTGGAACAGAGGGACATAAAGGCACCATATAGAAACACCAGGTGTATACACCCAGAATGGTGTATACAAGGGTCAGATTTTTTTCTCCAACTATTCAGAATTGTGTCAAAATGTCACATCATCATGATGCAAGATCAAGACAAACAGTTTAATGGGGTAGGGGAGTTGGGGCTTGAGGGACGAGACTGATATTCCCAGGTTGCCACAACAAAATCTTCAGTACTAAAATTTAAACAGTCTCAACGAGATCTTCTTCAGTGAGACCACAGAAGCGACAAGCGCTGATGTTACCAGCGGGGCAACACAGGAGGTTGGGACAGGCAGAGACATTCTGGAGAAAAGATAGAGAACCGGAGGCTTTAATACCTCTGTGAGGGACAGGTGTGGGTGATTGAGACAGATTGGGCTGGGAGTGGCCAGAGATGGTGCGTTCGGGGACAGTGGGAGAAAGCTGGCAAACCATGACACTACCTGCTGGACTGGGACCAACCATTGTTGCGTCGGTCTTGAAGTCAGTCACACTTGTGGGTAAAACCAGGTGACGGCGCTGCTGGAGGACTGTTCACATCAGAGAAACTGCTCGTCAGCTTCATTCATCCCCTCCATGTTGACTATGTATGGTTAAAGTGGGCGTATTCAGGGTGGATAGGAAGCGGGAACCCGAGTTCTACTGTAGGTGGTGTGTGATTTATGAAGGGCACATTGCTTACAGGTGTGTGTGTACGGTTTTATAAATCAAATTTACTTGGCACACTGTTGTGTGTACATGCACGTTTAGTAACGTTTCTACGCACAGTTTTATAAATGAGACCCTGAGGCTTCTTCGGGTTGGTAGTTTGAGTAACTGGAGGTGCAGACTGAACTTTAACCTTTTGCAGAGTCAATATCCCACCCGGGTTACATCAGCACTGTTACATATAACGAAACAGAACCAAATACAGGTTAAGATTCTTTACAGTGATGACCTTACACATCAGATCGACTGAGAATTTCTCTTGGAGATCAATAAAAGTATCTGTTATCTGTAATACCGGTTTTTACCGTTCAACCACTAGACAGTGTCGATGTTATAATATTATAAGGGTTTTTATCCACTGCCTGCAACATGAACCATGTGACTGTTTTTGCTGAACGTCCATCTCGATCATGTGCTGATTAGTTTGCTCATGTTAACATGAGGGTGCCGGTGATGCCAGTGACACCAATACACAATCTATTTGATTCACACCCTCACACTCACGCACACATTCAGTTGCACACATTTATTTGCCTCAGCCTGACCCCAGATCAGCTTTAATAACAGGCACTGGGTTTGTTTTTAAGTGCAGTGGCACAGGTGAGCTGATCCTGGAGCAGTGCTCGCGGCAGCAGCTCTGTAATGAGCCACACTGGGAGGGGCCCGATGAGGTTACAGCTCCAGTGAACGGCTGCTAATCAACAAATACAGCCCGAGGCTCTATCGTGCTTGTGGATTGTTCAATCTCCTCACATTATCGTCTCGTAAAGCAGCTCCACCTCTCCGCTCAGACACACAAAGAACACGCACGGGGGAGATGCTGGCAGCTGTGACACAAGACTCGGTCAATATGTGTGGTCAATATGTGGAAACGTAGCCCATTTGTCACAGGGCTCGGTGGCACTGACTGTAACCCGTGGAAATTGTGCAGTGTTCTCTTATGGCCCCAGTAATATTTGTTTTAATGTGTTCTGAAGTAGCTGGTTACATGATACGGTCCATGTGTTTCATAATGTATTTTCCATTGCCTGGTGCTTTTTAGAGTCTGTATTATTATTGATATTATTATTATTCATTTTCTTACATAAGCATATATTGGGGCACTATAATTTGTGATTCTGAGCTGTATAAAAAATAATCTGTTTGGTTTAATTTACATCGAGCTAACACCCTCACCATGGTGAGAACAACGAAGACAAACTTTTCAACTGGAACGGAGTCAGACTGCAGGTGAGTGGAGCTTCACCTGTTTGGTTTGGAGGTAGAGGACAATGCAAATTCCACACAGCAGATACAAACAGTTTATATAAATGTAAAATTGTGTGTGAAATTCATGTGGAATTGTAGCCTTTTATACAATCTTTGCTTGTAGATTAAAACAAATATGATGAGAAGGAAAAAAAGAACTTTGGAAAATGAAGCACGTGCATTCACATGCTTTTATTCTTGGGGCTCAAGTGCAATGTAAATTGGAATATGAACTCATTTTCATGGATTTATGTTTTACGTTTTGGCAGTTAATATTTATAGTCAACTTCTGTGCTTAAGGGGAAAATGTATTTTGCCTGCTGAATATATGAATGGAGTTCTAAAAATGGG
>JBBMJM010116319.1:0-16043 GCA_037832705.1 Centriscus cristatus
CACACACACACACACACACGCTCCGAACCCTGTCTCCATATTGGAGATGAGGCGGACATGTGAACACACTCTAGGCTGACAAACGGCTTTACCCAAGAGAGTGAAGCCAAGTCAGATCTGCATCACATGTGACTTCCATAGGACGGGTACAAACTGATGCGCGACGTCTGGATGTTTTTCATCCGTTTTGACCACATTCATGCAGCTGCTCTGACTTGTGCTGCTTCCGCAGGGACCCCGGGGCTAAATTTCAGCGTCATTGTCCTCAAAAGCTTGGCCCGATGGCTGGTCAAGCTATCTGAATTTGAGGGAGCGGCTTTCAAATTCTAATTTCCTTGTTCTGTGCAGGCAAATGAATCTGCAGCGTGGCAGCGCTGGACGTTTTCTTTGCCTGTGGGTGCGGGAAAATTTGGAAAGTCAGTGGGATTATATCAGTTTAATGAAGTTGCATTGGCTGATGTTTAATTTCATGAAATTCAATTAAAAGCTTTATTTCCATTTCTGTAATCACTCCAAAGGGTTCGCTGTCATTCAAGGAATTGCGCGGAATAATGGGAAGCGAGTGTTCTTTGAGATCCACGAGTGTCTTTCAAATGATTCAATTTGAGTCCACGGGGAACACGGGGAGGAGACGCTGTGACTGAAAAGTTAATTGCGAGCAGGTAAAGGAGCGTAATGGATATCGTGCTCTGACATGACTCGTGTGACTTACGCAAAGAGGGGGGGGGGGTTCCTCTGTGGGCCCGAGCTCGATGTTTGGATTTTATTGTCGAGGCTGTGTAGGTGAAAGCAGATCCAACTTGTTTCCATCTGCCCTCGCCGAACGGAGGAGAGGAAGACACGAGGCCGGTGACAGAGAACATGTGTCCCATAAAGCAGACTGCGCTGCTGACATATGCAAACTCAAAGGGTGGTGGTGTTTGAAAGCTTTAATCACACCGCTGTGCCGTGCCGCGATGTGCCGTCGCGCTCTGCATCATTGAAAGCTTGTTTTATTAATGTTGTCCAGAGTGAACTACGGCAGCACAGTGGGGCTGGGAAGGGGCGAGAGGCGGGGGGGTGGGGGGGTGGGGGCATTGTTCTCTCCAGTCAAAGTGGGCTGGAGCAGAAACAATGGCCATGAAAAAAACATGGCAGTGCTGCGAGAAGCAGCACACTTCCATTAACTTCAGCAGGCGCACGGTCCAAAAAGGTGCACGAGAAAGTGGATGTGGAGAGAAACGACACGGTGGAGGGGGTGGGGTGGGGGTGGGGGGGTTGAGGGAGAAGTCGATGTGGAAATGTGCATCACGTTTGTCATACAGCAGATGCTCTGTCCAAAGAACTGTGCATCACCGTGTGATTTTCATTCATACATTTATCAAAAATGAGCCGGTGAGGTCATTGCTCTCGGTTCCTACTCCAGGTGTTCCTCAGAAGACATTATTGATATTGTGCCTATATTTTAAGGACCATTATTTTGTATCTATGGAACTTAGCAGGAGCCTTTACGGTCTCTCTCTCCTCTCTCCTCCTTCCGCCTAAAGAAATTCTGGGACTTATACATCATTGTGCTTTTATGGGACATGTACAAGTGCGATACCACTGAGCGGGCGACTTAAGTCTCATGTGAGCTTGATAATTGCTCTCATTAGCATCCCACACCCACGCCAGATTTTTATAACATTTTACTGGCGGCTGCTTATGAAGGTGTTATGAAAGGAAATGCGGTGGGTCAAGAGGAAACGGGTTGTGATTAACTCCTTAAATCAGTGTGCTCATATTGTGGCACATTCCCCGTGGGACGACCGCCGACGTCTGTTTTTTTTGTTTGTTTTGAGAGCAGTCGGTAGAAATCAGGAGCTATTGTTGTTTGACAGTAGGCACCTTTGCCGTGATTGCCTGCTATTAATTGGTGTGACGTGAGGAGGCAGACTCTTCAGCCTCTGATGGTTGTGCATCGCAAAGAGCCGCTGCTATGAATGACACTCAGGACTAATGAATATGAATACATTTATAAAAATAGGCACGCGCTCCCCCTCCCTCTGCCGATTGAGAGTGACAGTCACATTGGCTGGGCACGGTTGATGAGAGGGAACTGCTCTCCCCAGGAGATGGAAGGATGGAGGAGCCGGGGATCAGACAAACAACCTGCTCTCTCTCTCTCTCACACACACACACACACACACGCGCCCGCCAGCGACCACAAACGCAAGAA
Source organism: Centriscus cristatus (assembly GCA_037832705.1). Classification (NCBI taxonomy): domain Eukaryota; kingdom Metazoa; phylum Chordata; class Actinopteri; order Syngnathiformes; family Centriscidae; genus Centriscus; species Centriscus cristatus. The sequence goes on from JBBMJM010116319.1 coordinate 2,198, forward strand.
TACTAATACAGGTACCTTCTACTTAACCTCACACAAACAAATATGTGGCTGCTCCTTTCGCCCTAATTGTTCCATCCTGGAAAAATTCCGTCCTCACTAATTGCTGCGTTTACACGTGGTGTCACAACAAATGGATCAGTTATTATTACTGAGCAGGTTCGATGGAGGATTTCTCCTGAAAATTCACAGGTGTCATATTTGTTAGCGAGGGATCGGTTGCATTCATTTATGGGCCGTTTCACGCAGGAAACTATTACAAACTTTTTTATTACTTTCCATCGAACTTCAGCAGCGTGACGATTGTCATGTCAATCGATTCGGCTGTGGTGGTGGATTGACATTAAAGCACAGTCACACAACACAACATGGCTCTTAACAACAATCATAAAAGGAGTTTGCTCATAAAACAGTCACTGTGTGACTGTGTGTGTGTGTGTGTGTGTGTGTGTGTGTGTTTTTCTCGTTGCTGTATAAAACCGTCAGCGGTGTAGAACTTTGTCTGTGTCTCGACGGCACGTTCTGCCTCGAACACAAATACGACGCGAGAGGCAGACGAGAAAATGCAAATGTGCTCGTCTGTTCCCCTCGGTGGGCTACAATTGTATTTGATTAATTGAACATGTTTATCTTATTGGCTGTGGCCCAATAATCCGAGATGTGATTTGTCAAGCTCTTCTGTGGAGTCACCATACTGCGACTGTTTCCTATACACCCAGTCCCCAACACACACACACACACACACACACACACTTACTTTTGAAGGCACAGCAGGAGCCAAACCTAAGATTGGTGAAATTCTTCGACTGAGATGTGGAAGATTCTTATTGGCTCCAGCTCGTAACCTTGGTGAATGTTGCCTGGCAGACACTCGAGGAGCATGGCAGGCTGCGAGAGCCGGTCGTTGGACTTGACGGACACCCCGGCGCCAACCTTGAGCCGGGCTCCTGCGGCGCAGCGGCTCAGTATTTAAGTCCAAAGAAAACCCATTGAGCATCTGTCTTAACTGGGTTAGACTTCACCCGTGGATGCGAGCCATCAGACTGAACTAATTAACAGCTGAAACAACCTTGAATGCCACAGACAACAGTGTGTTAGCAGCATCAGCCCCCACCCCCACCCCCCACAAACACACACACACACACAAACTGACACTCACCACGATGCTGTGTTGACGATGATTGATTGATCTGTTTAGTACTTGGTTTCTTTTTTAGGTTTGAAATACCATTTCATCCCCTCTCGCCATTTTCATCTGTTGGTAATTGGAGAGGTAGAAAAGACAGATAAAAGTGCTTCATGTTGTCCTTGGGGGGGGGGAAAAACCCCAGAGCCGGTGTGGTTAGAGAGACGCGAGAGAGAAATGTACATCACTTCATGGAGAGGCATTTAATGGACAGACTCAATTTAGTTCTGTGTATATTAGCCGGTGCAGCGAGTGAGCACAAAGTGCATGTTCACGTGCAGCGTGTTCTAATCAGCTTGAACCTTCGGACCACCGAATGACCCCTGGTTTTTGATTCAGTTAAAGGATGCCGCTGTGTGCTGAGGGCAGTCAGCTCAGGGTCAGGGGCCAATTCGACATTATTGAACAATGAATAAATCGAAACGTGTCCCGCCTGTTGTTTCTTCTCCTCCCGGCTCTTCGGGCAGGCAGACAGCAGCCGGGGTCTTGTATGAGCTGTAATGGCCTGTATATATGCAGGGTTTCATATTTCAATCGCCGCCGCCGCCGCTGCAGCAGGAATTGGTGTTTTAAGATGAAGTTGAAATTGGAAAAGTGGCTATCGTGTCTGCATGAGGAAACACGCTGGAATCGCAGCGGAGAAGGTGCTTGGCAGCGGCGTGTGGAGCGCAGACGGACGAGTCCTCTGGAGGGGGCGTGCAGGTTCGAGCCACAAGTGCTCAAGTGCCTTTCAAGCCTCAGCCAAGTGATTTTCCAGCGGAGGTTGGATCGGGGACATGAGAACTGAGGAAGTATTTCATAGTAACCCCATAATCAATGATTCATCACTGGAAATATTAACGAGCCATAAAAGATGTATCGGACTATAATGATCTACAATAGCATCGCTAAATGTCACGGGGCTGTTCCCTTATGCTAATGGCGTGTTTGTAATAAGTCACGTTTTGTGTTGTTAAACTGTTCCCAGACGATCACGTGAGCGCGCAGAGGTTTGTTTCCTCGGAGGTGTGCTGGAGAAGAGTCGCTGAAGGGCTCCACCTCTCATTTCTCGCCATCACCTTTCCCTCTTCCTCACACCGCCGCCTCTCCCTGCGACAGTCACCGAATGAATATTCATTACTTGGCTAATAGTGGCGCCTTTGAAGAGGAATGATCATATTTAATTTTCTCGCCTGAGATGGGACAAGTCGGTGAGGAGAGTGTATAGGAGAGCGGGGACCACGGGAAAGAAAAAGGGGAGGGGGAGGGGGGGGTGAGACCATTAAATAAAGCGGCGAGTGGAGTGGTAGAAGAGGGGCCTGGATTTTGTGGGCAGGCAGGGGTGCGATATGAGTGTGTGTGTGAGTGTGTGTGTGGGGGGGTGGTCTCTGAGCGTATTGAGATGAGTCTCCAGATTACAGTATGATTTTATCAGTCTATCTGCCTGATAGGAATGATTAACCCTGCACCTGTGTCTCTCCTCCATCTCCCTGTGCCAGGATGAGGATCCATTGTTCTCCGCCTCACGCTGTGCCTCTCCTGCACGGAAGAGGAGACTCTTTGTCTCAGCTTTTTTCTTTCTTTTTTTTTTTTTTTTTTGCCTTTACTCCTGGCGAGAGGGGATCAGATTATGAGGGGGGGAAAAAAAAAAAAAAAAACTCGACCAGTGGTATTTCTTCGCTCCGGCAGCAGCTGTCCCTGGCCGTGTTTATCACTTTATCGATTACCATCACAAGGCAGTAATTTGCCGGGACTTGCAAGGACATGATTAAAGATCTGCGAGGGATGCATGGTGGCTCAAGCTGGGGCCGGGGTGTCACGTTGATGAACACGCACTGACACACTGGTCGGCTGAGGGAACTCAAAGGAGGAGGGGGTGTGCATGTGTGCGTGCATTCCTGTCATAGACATCAGTGGCTTTAAATCTCCTGAGCTAACCTTTTAATGCTTTCAGATCCTTGTGGCTGGCTGGATAATTGATTGTGTTTGGTCTAATGGGATTAAGAGGCAGCCGTGGCCTTGGGCTGGACACAGTGGCGGGGATGGCAGCGGCGCTACTGGATCGGAAGATGGAGAAGTAGATACAAGCGTGAATGGAGTTTGAGTTGAGACAGAGGTGTGTGTGTGTGTGTGTGTACGAAAGGAAGCGTGAGATGCACCGACAGAGACAGAGAGAGAGAGAGAGAGAGAGAGAGAGAGACGCAAATTTTTTGGAATAGATTGAGACTAGAGAGGGTAAAAAACAGCGTGAGCAGATCGCTGCAGGTCCATTTCTCAGTCTGTCCCTAATTAGCTGTATGAGAAATCCAGGCAGCGGATGGTATCCCCAAGTGAAAAGCTTGTTAGCGTAAGAGATGCTATCTGGCGGCTATTGGTTTTGGCTGCATTCTGCTCGCTGCGTGAGTCCGTGGGTCCGCGTCGCGCGGCGAGATGAAAGCAGTGGGGAAGAAACGAGAGCCAAGGTGACGAAGCCCGTTCCCCTTTTTTATCACCCGTGATAAAGCCTGCTCCATCTTAACTTATCAACAGCTGCTCTGCTCTCCCTCCATCCCATCCACCAGAAATATTTTTTTTTTTTTTTTTTTTTTTTCTGAATTATTTTTAACTTTCGTCGACACTCGGGATGAGATGAAAGCGAAAAGGTTTGTGCCGGGGTGGAGTGAAGCTGTGATGAATACATTTTTACTGAGGTTTTTAGGGACTGCTGGTCGCCTGGTGCGCTGCAGCCATGTGCGTCTCTTTCGGGCAGACACTCGTAGCACTGAGCTGTCACCATCCCCTCCCTGCACTGCACAGCAGCACCTACCTCTCCGGCGGTGTTGTATACGGCCGGGCAGAGCCTCATACTATGGGGGGGGGGTTAACAGGGTCTGTCGTTGCTGGACTGCTATTCACAGGTCCAGCCAGCCAGATCATGCCACAGATCCAGCTTTTGTCTACGGTGAATAGAGAGGCTGCCGCAGCCCACCGGCCTTTTATACTGGGCCACGTTTTTTTTTTTTTACTTTGGCCCTGAATATGCCAGGTCAGGATGACGGTTGCCATTTTGGTGGGCGGCAGAAAGGCCTTTTGCCAGCATCCTGTAGTGAGAGTGGCAGCGCTGAAACGTGTCATAGTGTGTCTGTGATTGGAGCCGTGACAGAATGAGTGTTGTTGAGTGAAAGACACGCGAAGAGTGAGCAGACTGGAGGCTGCGAGCGTCTGCTCAGGTGGCAGGATTGGTGGGGGACTGCACAGCGCATGAAAAAAAACAAAAAAAATCCTCCTGTGTGTCTGCAACTTTGAGAAAATGTGTCACTCTGACCTGGCTGTCTGCCTATTCCTTTCCAGGAGAAGATGGGTGAGGGGTTGCTATGGTTACCTAGGGTACAGGTAGGGTTAGAAGGAATGTTTTGGGGTTTTGTAGCGGTGTTGTAATTTCATGGACCTTTTTTTTTCATCCATGTCATGCTCCAGTTTTGTTTGATGGGTGATATAGTTGCACCATGCGGGTGCAGCAGGTGTCACCGGTATCTGAGTGGTCGGCGGCGGTATCAGTCGTCCCCCTTTCTCGCTCCACGGAGACTATGCTGAGAGCTGTGTTGTGTCCCTACAACGGCCAGATGCTGCCTTGCTCTGCTCTGCTATATTCCCCTCCCTCATTCTCGGGCCCACACAAACATGTGCTGTCCATTTCCCCCCACAGCTCTAAATCTCTTTAATTCCATCATCTGTTGCCCATTGAGAGCAGCAATTTAGCCTTCACGCTTGCGTTTTAGTGCTCCATTAAAGAATTCGGTGAGGTTGGTGGCAAGGCCCTCGTCGAGGTCTTCAAACCGTGTGTCTGTGTGTCCGACTTCTGCACTGGCTCCTCCTGGGACACGTCAAATCACAAGGATGGTGTTTGAACAGCTCGGCTTGGGCGCAGAGATACATTAAACATGCTCCACACAGCAGGCTCAGCATGATGTCTCTGTAACGCATATGGTGACTAAAACCACACTGTGGTACGGTGCTACTTGTTATCAAGTCATTATCTTTCTTTTTCATTTTTTTTTTTTTTTTTTTTTTGCTGGAGCAGCCACTTTTCAGCATCTGGCAACCGCATGAGATCCGACCTCTATCCAACATATGGGAGAGGAAGGTTATCTGTGTGTAAGTGCGGCAGCATGCCTTTTATAGACACTTAGTTTTATGTAATTTCCAGTCATTTTCGGTATTTGTGATTGGAGCGCGGCCACGCTCAGTTAATGACTGCCCTCCGTGTCTCCCAGATGGTGAGCGACACCCACTCCCCAAACAATGACCGATTTGCAGAATAATTCAGGATAGAAGCGACATCTCTCCGGCGGCATAGGGCACCGAGCGGTGCTGCCAACCTGCTCATCAGGAGACGGGTGGCGGCCGGCTGACGGGCAGTTTGACACGTCAGTGGAGAGGCGGGGGATTGAACCCGTAACACTGATTTTGAGACAGCCTGAGTCTCACCTTTGAGCAACTCATTTTTATTCCGCCTGCAAAATCCCGGTGTTATTAATTACTGGCATGAATAAAAGAAAAAAGAAAGCAGATGTATTGACCCACTTCCATCTGCACTGATGAATGAAATACATTTCCATGTTGATTTGAAGAGATGAGCAGCAGCCGGCGTGGCCCTGTGTCGTGTCAGGGGTCTTCTGAAGTTGGGTGTCGCTGATTTACTTCCACTAATGGAGCGTGCGATGAACGGGCGATGACCCTCTGCTGGTCTGACCAGCCCCAAGGTGCGCGAGAGGCGACGGCCGTAGCGGACTTGACATTGACGCTAAGAGTGATTGGCGTGTCTTAATCAGCGGAGCGGCTTCCAGCAGCAGCGGAGTCCCCTCGCTCGGTACAGACCGGACCTGTCCTACCGCGTGAAACCCCTCCGAATCCATCCAGTGTTTCTAAGGAACGGTGGCTGTGATCCGTGCGCGGTGTCCCTGGAAGGAGCACGACAACCTGGGAACATTCAGTGAGTGAGTCACACATGAAATAGACCCCGACAAGAAATGAATCTTTACTTATCAGTCGCGCCGCGAGACTCGTTCCCCTTGTGATCGATGCGCGCATGAGACATGTTTGCCAGGCAAACATCTTTATTAGCGTGCGCTTATCACATTCCACTTAACGGGATGGATGTGGCACGGACGTTTTGTCTGTTTTTCCCAACACGACAGAGAAGAGGGTTATTGTTGAGAAAGGCAAAGCTCCATTCACGTGTTTGACGAGATTATTATCAGTAAATAGTTCCTGCCTCCCTATTTACTCTGGTATCTGGTTGGCAGCTTGCATGTTCCCCAACTGGGAGTGTTTTTCACCCAGTATCTTGTGGGCAAATATAAACAGTGGCATTATTTGCCCGTGAGCCCATGTCAACACCAGTGATGTCACTGATACCCATTGTGACAAACAAAACCACGAGCACCGTCCGGGATTAGTCGCCCACCAATGAGGGACGGACCGCGGCGAGCGGGCAGATACGGGTTTGTACCGGCCCGTGGTTTGGCACTTCTTGCCGACAGCTGTCTTTCCACATGTCAGCGAGTAAAAGCAGCATAATCTGAGGCTTCCTGCCACCTCCAACATACAGAGACAGTTAAAGCAACAACACCACCAGACCCCCCACACACACACACACACACTTACTCGGGACTTGCTAGGTGCGGGATTATTTGTGGTGTGGCAGATCATCCTCCCGCCCTCTCACCCACGAGCCCCTCTCGGAGGTGGATTAGGGGCTTGATAATCTGACTGTGTGTGGTGACACATGTCAACCATTGGAATGTCTGGAGAGAATTAGAAATGGCTGGTTAATCCGGACTGTACAACAACACACACACACACACACACGTCCCGAGTGTCACACATGTATTCAGGTCCATACGACACACACGTAAACAGACATCCTGGGGAATGAGCCCGTGGGCTCCTTTGACATTACGTCTCTGACTCCTCCGAGCACTGGACCAGTCTGGGATTCCGGTCACATCCTTCCATTGGCAAGACTCACATGTTCATTATTGTGCAGCCGGTGGCGCCGCTCAACCTTTTTCTCCTTTCTTCCTCTCCACTTTCCCTCTCCTTCACCGTGTCAGTCATCGCGGCGCTGTCACTCTGGATCCGTCTCTGAACTGAGCTTTCTCTGAGCTGCGATCAAGACGCTCTTGAGAGACCAACGCAAACTCCTCACCCAGATGCCTTTTTCCTTGAAGTTATACCAGGATTTCACTCCCGTCTGCCTCCCCCAACCCTTCCACTTTTTGCCACTTTTACCAGAATTTATTTTCTTCTTTACTGATCTAATTTACAATATTCCAACACATTTAGATGAAGCCCGTACATGCGGAACAGGGTACACATGGCCAGGGAATGGAGAAGTGCAAATAATTCCCTCATGTGGAAAGGCTGCAATTAACTGGGGATGTTGGCCTTTGTGAAATATAATTGAGTTCAGGACGAAATGAACGTCTCTAATCCGTCCGACAGAGCACTGTCACTCAGCCTTCCTAGCATCCCCACAAACCAACTGTCATGCTTGTTTATGTCTCTCCACAGACTCTTTGGACACTGATGCTCAGGCAGCTGCCTCCCTTTTAATGTGCGGGAGGGACTTTGTGCACGTCCAATGAGAGCTGGATGCCGCACTGTGGGAGACAGTGGACATCTGTTTTCTCTGCTCGGCCTGGAGATATACTGTGCACTCAGGCATGGTGTCAAACACCTGTGCGATTTAGGAAACATTTCCTCGGTTACTGAGCATAAATTGCCTCTTTGGACCGATATCAACAGGGGATGTAGCTATTAGCGTAGCATGGCTTCACCTCAATTGGCAGAGCCAAATAACAGTTTTCCGTTCAGGTGTCCTCCTGGTCAATAGATGCCTCCTAGCACCCCCCTGTACGTATGAATTATCTTTTTGTTGTCATTGCGCTGTTCAGAAACATCTTGAAGACATCCTTTGAAAAATGTCAACTGTTTTCTGTTCAGCATTGACCTGAAAATGTCTGGACACGTAAGTTTCACTCAGAAAACAATATAATTTTTTAAAATTTCCTCCCTGGCTGTCTTGACTGTGGCTGCAGCTGCTTCAGGCACTCATCCATCAACCTTTCTCTCATAAACTTTTTTGGGGGTTTTGGATCACGCAAAAGGTTTTTCACGACTTGCTCCAACAGCGGAGGTGGATTAATGACCGGGCACCTGACAAATGGCCGCCCAGCGGATTTGTAAACTCTCTTCACTAATCAGCTGAAGACAGAGCCGTGGTCACTGGGACTCAACGCCACCTCATCACGGGCCTCGCCTCGAATTAATAGCATGCCGCTGTCGGTGATGTTCACGCTGTCGACACGACCCGTCGCGCTTCACCCCAGAGAGCGTGTCGGTCGTGGTCGGCGTGGAAAAGAACGGGAACACAAAGTTACGCTCGACTCGCCTCGGGTGTCACAACAGACTGAAGTTGTCCTCGTCAAACCCTTGATATGTCGACAGGGAGAGATCGCCGATAAGTTTGTGGTGTTGTCATTCCCATCTGTTTGTTTCAGTAGAGTTCTGATGGGGTGTTTCCCCTCTGTGTGGGATTGTCGAGCAGGTGAACAGGCGTTTGAACGCCTTGTTCCGAATTCGTAATGAGTTCCACTGTAACAGACGTTCATGAAATGTGAGTCGTGACAAGTTTACTTCTTACCCCAGTTGGCCAATCATCTTTGGTCTAATTCCTGAAACGCACTCTGCAGTCCTTTGGAGCCTTTTACCTGTTTGTCTGTGCCTTCATCTAATATATGCAATGGGCATTTTTCTGGAGTACACAGAGAAGTCAACAGCTTTGATGGTGAATTTAAATAACTCTAAAATTATCGACTGCACCAGGACTGCTCGGCAATGCCCAGGTGTACCAAAGAACAGCTTTGTAAATAGATATGTGTGCAAAAAGAGAGGAGGAAGGCAGATGAGAGAGCGAGTTAGTAGGGTGTTGGGCATGCATGATCCCCTTGACTGGGATCCAGATCCACAGGCGGAGAGCACCGAGCCCACAGTCAGCACATCACATAAAAGCACCCGGCTTTGCAGGATTGCAAACTCTGAGTTTATTCCCCCCCCCCCCCCCCTCAGTTGTTTTCCTTCCTCGTAGTGAGGACAGGTTTTTCTACCATTGTGAGGAGAACACAAAAGAGTCTACCATTATCACAGCCGTAATCGACCATTACAGTTTGTCTCCCACTGGAGTACTTCTTCAATGCAGGACAAAAAGCCTCCCAAACAGACAGCGTGTCCTGGTTTTAAACAACGGGGCGGCTCATCATGCCAGCTTAAACCAACAGCTTGTAAATTGAATCCTGTGGCACACAGTCAAGTTTACAATGTTCAGTGGAGCTTTGCCACTATCAAGCAGCCAGCAGAGCCCCGCACTGACCCCGAGGCTCAACAACACCTGGCTCTCGCCTGGTTGTTCACAGGCGGGGATCCAGCCCTAAATAAAGTCTCTGCATTGCAAATGCATTTCATATCTGGCATGAGCCATGCGTCAACATGACAGAGTTTCTGTTTGATTGCGTGTTTTTTTTTTTTTTTTTTTTTTTTTTTTAGAAACGTTGAACATCATTCTGATTTACGTGACTATTTTTCACGGTGATTCTGATTCACATTTGCCGGCTTTTCCCTGTCAAAGCAAATTATTGAAGGTCGCAACCATCAGCACAGAGACAAAGAAATGTAAGGTGATTTCAGCGTTCGTACGCGCTACGGTCAAGCTGTTACCTGAGTGTTCATGCTACGCCTCGGGTGGCTCATTCGAAGGGGGGGGGGCTGGTGACAAACATCCACTTGCACAGTGAAATTATGTGCGACAGCAATCACTTTACATCCCACAGCTGAGCAGATGGACTGTGTCATAGAATGTAATAGAAGCATGGTTAAATCTACTGCTAGAACCATTAAGCCAGCAAAAAAAAAAAAAAAAATTCATGGTCAAAAAACAAGATTAGGCGGTGCTGCGTTCAGGGGATTGATGGAGAATTAATCTGTCGATCATCGTGACATTTTTTTTGTCATCCATTTATTTTAAACACATCAAACCATCCTTCAATCAGCTCTCTCTTCAGGCGTCCTCTACTTAAAGTGCTGTGGCCAAATGGGATTACGATGGACTGGTTCACATATGGCCCTTGCTGGTCTTCCATCCCAGTTGGGGATGTGTAATCCCCGACCCCCACCCCGTCTGCCCTGCCCATGTGTGTCAGTATGACGCCACATTCCGGCACCATCAGCAGCCTTTCCCCACACATAGACTCTACGAAACGTCTATATCAGTGAATAGTCCTCGTCCTTAGCCTCTCTCTTCCCCAGTGTCCGACCAGGGAGTTTTGATATGGTATATTTGCTGGATCGGGGCGGAAGAAATGGACTTGGAAGGAGATTACAGGGAGAGAAGTAGAACAACAACAATGTATGGATTACAGGCAGGATTTGTGTGAGGAACACATGATATCCTCTCTCATCCCTTTATCAGATTGGCCGTGATGGAGAGGCAGTAGTGTCTGGGAGCGCGGACGAGTCGGTCTGGAGTCACTGACAGACGCTGATGATAGGGCTTCAGCCGATTCAGTCGAGAATCACAATCAGATGAAGCGACTGCTGCTGAATACGCTTTTCCATCTAACGAGAGAAATTAAGTAATTGCAGCAATTTATGTTTAACATGATTCCGTGATTGTAGTATAATTAAGCTACTTTTCATATCTTAAGACAAGTGCTGCCATTTCACTTTCAATCACTTGTTCCTGACGCAAAGTGACACCATTTAAAAGAAAATGGTCTTTTTTTTCTCCCACTTTTCCACTTTCTGTCATTTATTCATTTTCTGTGTGACAGGTCACCTGATGAGTGTAAAGGATATTCAGTTTTACTTTAAATTCATTTCCATTGTACACAGCTTATCAAAAGAATGACAGCTTTTTTTTTTATTCTCCGTCTTGCGCCCGCATGCCTGTTCCTGTTCTGTGTAACACGGAGTGACAACCGAAGGAAAACCCGAGTGACGTTTTACAGGAGCAGACACCAGCTCTGAATTCTTAGTACGGACCTCAAAGCGGAGGTGAGAAGACAGAAGAAATGGCTGACAGGGGAAAGTAAGAGGATAAACAGAGAGAGGGGTTATTTGCCGGCAGACAGGCCGCTGTTAGGGACTACATTTTCAAACGACTGCTGCGAGTTCACAAATCAGCGCTGACCTGCTGCTGCTGCTGCTGTTTGTGTCCGACGCCGCTGACCTGCTAGGGCAGGTGTGTTGGTCACAGTAATGAGATCAGCTGTAAGCACAAAGAACAAAGGTCTTTTCATCGCGTGTGTCTTCTGGCCCCGTCTGCCCTCTTCTTGTTACAAGTATTGCGGTACTACAACATGTCACATGCCGTGTGTACCACTAGAGGCCGATGTTGCTTAGAAAAACGTGTGTTTTTAAAATTAGTAAATTAGAAATGAGAGATGTAAATAAATCGACCGAATGTCTTGTTTACATCAAAACTCACGTTGCCTGAGGATGGCGTGATCGCAAGATTCTTGTTTCCTTTTTTTAGATCTTTGCGAATTTTTGGAACGAAAACCCCAATAAGACATTTTACTACAGTGAAGGAGGCAAGACGTATTATGATGTCATGTAAACTAACCAGACATAAAATCTATATGTTTCTGCCGTTGAAGACAGAGGAGTCAGCAGCGTGTCTCTGTTGGTTATCTGTGAAGACCTCAGAGAGAAGAAACATGCTGTCTGATGGCCGGTGGTCCCGTGAATCCGCCTCTGACAGAATCAAACCGACGCGGTCGGGTTCCGTCTCCCGTCACTCGCTGACTCACCTTCTCACAGTGCTCTCCTCCCACAACTCTCCCTTCCCCTGTCCTCTCAAAGTAACCGCCACACAAGCTTCCTTTGCATACAATGACCGTATCAGTAAAACGGAGCTCGTATGTCCAATGCCACGCGAGACGATGTCCGGGGAGAGAAGGACAGAAAACAGAGCCAAGAGGCGAGCGGGAGAGAGGAGAAGAGAGCAGCTAAGACGGAATAATGGAGACAGAGGACCAGGGAAGGGAGCAGATCCAACACGAGGATGCCATGACAATTACAGACATCAGAGCCCCCAACGTCAAAGTGGAAGCCTATTTCTGGGAGCGACCTATTGTTCAGTACGTGCGACAGTAAATACCTTGTTTCTGTCCTCGCCAGACGCCATTGTAACCACCAACGCCACAATGGAAACCCTGATGAGGACCGCATGCAATTGCTCTCTCTTAATAAAATCTCACAGTTCCCATTACACCCGGACACAATGGGCCTCTAGCCTGGCCCCTGATTGAGTTCCTACTGGAACTATAATAGGCACCAAACCCCTTCCTCCCACCACTCTCGCTCGTCCGCCTTCCCCAACCCTAATCCAGCGCCTTCCCTTTTCTCAGCTGTCACTATTTGTCACAAGTGAGTGAGTCAGTGTTCAATCTCTCTCTTCTCCTCCCCTCTTCCCTTCTGCTTCTGTTTGCGCCTTGCAACATTTCCTCTTGCGCAGACGAAAGAAACAAGGTTCCGCGGGCTGCCATCGATCTGATCGATAAGTGGCTACATTTAGAGTGTTACCCCACCTTATTGATGTGAGGCCCATGTGTGCGGTGGCTCTGGTAGATGTAGACCGAGTCTGTCGCGGAGCAGTGCTGATTGTGAAGGATCTTGAGGGGGTCTGCTGAAAGAGTCATGGGGGCGGGGGGGGGTTGAATTCTTTTCACTGGTGAATGGGCTAGGTACCTCTTAGAGGCTGCTGAGTCCGTGGTAACGGGAGATTACTTTGCGTGACGCAACTCTTTCCTCCAGCAGTGCAAATGTTTCCTGAACATCCATTTATAACACATCGGTCAGTGCGACCTGTTGCCGTGGTTGCGGTCACGATGAACTGGTGAACGGTACATTAAAGTACTGTGAAACGTTTGGCGTGGCTGATGATCCATGCAGGAACATGATCTCGGCCCACCTCTGCCCAGTTTTGACCTGCTTTGATTTACCCACGTTGTGGTGGATCAAACAAGTCATTTTCTGTTCCTGATTGACTCGCAATGATAGAATGGAAAACATTGCGTAAGCATGTGCTCAGTAAATTATAGGACAACACAAACACATATATTCTGACACACACACACACACACACACACACACACAGCGGTAAATAGACACAAATGCCTCATCACAGGCGGTCGCCTTGTCGAGACATTTTGATTAGCTGTTTTCTTGATGTGAGTCAGGTAAACTGAGGCACACCCCGCTGCTGTGTGACGCCGTTAAAGGTCACCAGCCGGTGGCTGCGCTCCCCCTGCACCTCGCTTGCTTCCTTGGCAGAGCTCAAACGCCCCGCCTGCGAGGAGAAACAAAATTAAGAAAGCTTGTATTCAGTCGCCGGCGTCATCTGGAGGCCGCACATGTATCCCGACAGAATATACATGGAATAACAAGCAGGGATGTTTTACAACACACACACACTGTGTTTTACACCTTTTTTTCTCTGAGAGCGTGGCTCCCAGATATTGCTTTTTTTCCCTGACAGGGATCACTTCAGATTTTTAAGTGTGTGTGTGTGTGTGAAAGCAAGGAAGAGAGATAGAGACAAGTAGAAATATGTATTCTGACAATGTCCAGTCTGCTGTTTAA
>JBBMJM010116336.1:3543-15032 GCA_037832705.1 Centriscus cristatus
GAGATGGCGTCCCTATCTTAAGATTTCCAGGGAGATTACTGTGTGACCACTGTACCAAGTTGAGACTAAAAGGTGAGAAAATGATTTAAAAAGAAAAAACAACAACACTGTACGACCCTGGATCTCCAAATGTGTTTGTAGCATCAGTGTTGTAAGTTCATGCAGCTCGCTGGAGGACCTTCTGTGCAACGTTAGTACTGTATCTGCAGGATCATATGCTGTGAAATGAGGGTGTGTCAGCCTCCTACAGTAGAAACATACGACATAGCTGAGTTCTTGGGGGGAGAGAGGTGGGAGGGGTGAAGGGAGAGACTGTCTGTGTGCTGTGAAAACATCACACAGGCTTCAAACATGCTCAGAAAATGCAAACACACGCGAAAGAGCGTCAGCAAAATGTGTCATCGTACTCTCCACCATGAAAGGCCGTGGTTGTGTTGGCATGCCGACATTCCTGTGAACTGAGGTGGGCGTCAGCCTGCACAGTGATGGCTCTGATGCTGCTCTTTGTCTATTTGATGCGAAGGGGAGACGAGGCTGAAAAATCCTCTCACATTAATGAAGGGAAACGTCTCTTCTCCACTGAAAGGCTTTTATTTGCTTGACTCAGTGTGGTGGCATGTGGACAAAAGAAGTCAGTGTCTGAGACATTGGAGAGCTGCGTTGTGTTGTTTTAAACCGCCGTAGCGCCACGACACACGTCAGCCGTTACATGAAAGACAACAGAGGAGTTGATGGACTTGCATGTGGTTATCTACACCCAGGCTGGCTCCCAGAGACACTGAACTCTGAGTTCCACTCAAACACCATCTTTGTCCTGCGGTTCATGTCGGTGACGGTCAGTTCTACAAACAAGTCACATCTCAGCAGCCGAGTTGAATGAGAACACTCGTCCTACCTGGGAGTGTGTATGAAAGAACGACAACAAAGACTGTAACCTGTCCTCCTAATGACCTTTTTACCGTCGAGTCAGAGCCGGCGCTCTCCGCTCGTCAGTAGTGTTTCCCTTTAGTCTGCCTGAGAAGAGGAAATACAACTTCCTGTCCTCTCATGTCAGTAATTCTAAAACGTACACATCTGTGACCTCACGACCCAGGGATGAGGTCATCAACCCGTCAGCTATGTCATGTGTCTTTTGTATTGTTTTCACAGCAATTTCTTGTGCTTTTTTTTTTAAATGACTGAAATTCTCAGCTGCAGTTCCTGGAACTCAGCCGTCCCTGAACTCATTCACGCCACAGGCACGAGTATCAGTTGTCAGTTCCTCATGTCAACGTCTGCACGCCAGTGCAGAATCGTGATGTTTCAAACAACCAAGATTTAAATGTATCATATGCATGAGCTATTAAAAATACAAGTGCTAATAAGTGCAAAACAGCACAAGTTGTGTTTCCTATTTGATTCTGTGGGCTGAGAGACTTTGACCTGTGCATAGACTGATATATGAAGAGCACATGCCTGTCTCAATCTCCAGACACCGAGGCATTAGAAGACATATGAAACCAACTGCTCCAGTGGATGCAACAGCTAATGTTGCCATTTTTACCCTGTAGCACCACCGGGCCGATGCTGCAGTCCACGACATTTGAGCCCGAGTTATTGCTCGTTCTCTTTGGCGTTTTGCTTCAACTAACGTGTGTCTACATATTTATGCTGCGATCTCGAATGAGCCCTCGTCACACAGGTGTGAGAAACATGTAATGACTACAACTTCCGAGCAGTCACTACCGATGGAATGTTCTGTCAAAAGTTGTTATGGAAAAGTGCTTGCCATATATGGTAGTGGCGTATATAGACACTCATTAAGGAAAAGTAGATCAAAGTTCAAGTGAAATTCAACCATTCAATGAGGTGTACATCTGAGCGAGGCGCTGAGAGAGAGGAAAGCAGAGCAGGGAGCCGTATGGAGGAACAGGAACTCTGTGTGCTTTGTGCCCTCCCACTCTGTGATTTGCATGGGTGACTCCTTCGTCGGTGTGACGACACCGAGTGAATCAGAGCAAAGGCACACACGGGGCTGGAACCACTGGGTTTCTGTCACGGGTGAGACAAAGGCAACAAGCTGCTAGAAAGAGAGATAAGACGGAAACTTTCAGTTGTTGGTAAGATGAAGTCATAGATTTTCTTATGGATTGTTTATGTTGTTGGCTGCGGCTTTCCGCTTTCTGGAAACATTAACTTGCTCAGTGTTTTTGAGATTTACATTAGTCAGTGTTTTCCTCCATGTCCGTGTGTTTGTAGGCTTCTGGGACTCTGCCCTGTGCGGGCAGCGCCGCACCTCCCCCCGTCCCTGTCGCCCTCTGAGCCGAAGCCTCAGCCTCCAGCGGACTAACAGGAACGGGGAGGTCGAAGGGTCACAGCACAGAGACGCCGAGCCTCACTGCGACAGCGCACCACCGACACTGAGGTCCCGCGTTCCTCCACCTTCCTTTTATCCCGAGAGGAGACATCCAAGCAGTCCTCTCTGCTTTGTCAACCCCCTGTTTCTCCAGACTCACCACCACCGCTGCTGTGAGGACAGTTCTTCTTCTCATGCTGTCAAAGCTGATAAGATCCTGGAGAATCCTGAAAAAGTGTCTGTGAAACTGGCCAGCAGCTGCCCGGCCAGCGACCAGCACGCAGACAAGATCAAAGTTAACGGCAAATCACGTCCTCCCCCGCCCCGCCCTCCTCCTCCGCGCTCAATGCCACGCAGACGGCCAGCTCCACCTCCACCTGGACCTCCGGCATCTACCACCAGACCCAAGACAATGCCAGAGGCCATCGCTGCGTCTCCCAGGCAGCAGCCCTCCACTGTCAAGCGCCGAGCACCCAGTCGCCCGCCGATGGGTGCCAAGCACAGCAGCCCGTCCAAAACCGCCAGCTCACCAATCCCGGTACCGTCAAACCCACCGCCTCCAAGGCCGAACCAACCTGATCTGGAGTCCTTGCGCTGTCACATTGCTCTCGACGATGAGACCATTGCCAAAGCCCTGTCTAGAGCAAAGATGTCCCCTTCTTCCCCTGCTGATGCACAGCTGGAGAACAGCACGGGCAGTCTGTCCATCCCAAATGAGAGGAGACGCCAAAGACTTAGTGACATGAGCATGTCCACTTCTTCTTCTGACTCACTGGAATATTCCCAATCACCCGGATTCTCACTGGGCCTGGGCCCCAGTCCATCCCAGCACCTCAACCACCAAGACCAAGTAGAGGACAGTAGTGAGGACGATGAAGATGGAGAAGAGGAGGAGGAGGAGGACTATGGGGTAGGACTGGAAACGGATCTAGAAATGCGCTTTCGTCCGTCTTTCAAAGCACGTAGACGAAAGGTCGGTGTAAGTCTGAGCGGAGGATCCTTTATTCTCCCGAAGGCCTTGAAAGGACGCTTCCGCAGGGTGAGCGGTATGCTCAGTTCCCTCATGACTCCAGAGAGACGGGCAGTGAAAAGAATAGCTGAGCTGTCCAGGGATAAAAGTTCATACTTTGGCTCCCTGGTCCAGGACTACATCAGCTTTGTTCAAGAGAACCGTGGCTGTCACACATCGGGGATGGACTTTCTGCAGACTCTCAGACAGTTTATGACACAGATGAAGGCGTACCTGCGTCAGAGCTCTGAGCTGGACCCTCCCATAGAGTCGCTCATACCGGAGCACCAGATCGGTAAGTCATCCGATGCAGTGGTGCGAGGTGTGTGTCTGCCAGCTTGCCTGATGTCTTTTTATTCCAGTATAGTATTTACTCTTTCTGCTGTGATCTCACTCAATGACAACGTTCCATGAGGCTTCAGTCCTGGGAATTGGACCAGCTGAAATGTTCTATTTTTAGTCCTCTTCAGAAGTGGCGTCGAGTTACCAAAATGTCGTGCCCCAGTGAGCTATTCATAGCCTCTGCTCGTTGGCATATGTTCACAGCATCTGTCCAGAAGTCTGAGGCTTCTTCAGAAAGACAAAGATTCAATGGAATTATAGGTTCAAGCATCAGGAACCAGTGGTCAGTGGGACAATTTTGGTACCAGCACATGGCACACGTTTGCAAATCAGCATCATTGTAAGACGATGTTGAGTTGTACGAGTTTTAAAGATTAAAAAAAAACATAGATTTCAGAGTAATGTGTGTCAGAGGTGGAAGCCAGAAAAGACAGTGTACTGCTCCACGCTATGAGCCACATTTACACACAGCATGCATGAATGTGTGTGGATTCTTCATCAGTGACCTTTTTCTAGGCTAGCACTAGCACAATCTCAAGTCTGGAGAAGTTTGAAATTTGCTGGTATATTACAAACTAATTTCTACAAGAATTCCATGTTTACTCGAAACCTTGATGGGATTTGGGTGAATGCTGAACACTGAACAAGGCCCATAGTGTTCTATATAGTATTATATAGTTCTATATAACAAGCATAGCACTTCGGAAGCAGTTGGGTTCAGAAAGTTGCCAGTTTGTCTGGTCAGATTCATATTTTTCTGTCCTTTTCTCTTTTTTGTTGTCTTCTTCTCGGCAGTGTTTATAGAAGATGAGAAATAATCTGTATTTTGCACATCAGATACCATCAAAGTAGTTGAGATTGTCCAATTTACTGAGAAAACAAATACCTGAATCTGTCGACTTGCAAATAGTTGTTTCAGTATCCGCATGAATATGTAAATCATTCATTGTCAGTAACAGCAACGCATTGTTGTGAGACAGAGACGTGATCTTCTGCGTTCTGTCTGTGCTCCCAGACACACAAATAGTGTCTTTGCTGACGACATTGAACAGGTCAGACTATTTACAGAAAGAGTTTTGTGAGTCTGACAGATCTTCTTTGTTGTGGACTGGTCTGAACATGTAGAAAACGTCACACTTAGTGTTGAGGTTGAGATTTAGGTTAACGTTTTAACGTTAAAGGAGGAGGTCGGACTGTTTGCACACAGTATGGATGTTCTTTATCCATAATGTAAACTACACTGATCAGCATGAACATGTCAACCTCTGTGTGTTTGTGTTCATGTGTGTGTGTGTGTGTGTGCGCGCGCGTGCGTGCATGCGCGTGCATGTGTCTGAGGACACTCTCACCCCAGTCTCCACCCTCATCTTCAAACAATTACAATGGCCGACCATTATTTTACCTGAGCTGACCCGTACATGGTTTTATATAATTGGAGTTCGTCTACATGTCAACAGGCTTTTTGTATCTGTGCATGTTCGTGGTCTCATGCTAACAGGGAATATGTATTTTGTTCAGTGTTGCTAACTGCACAAGTGTGGTATCAACACTGGCTGAGGTGTTTGTTCTGAGGGAGTATGAGGCACGATCGGGTCGATTTGATGTGCTGGAAGTCGTTGAGACCACCAGGAGCAGACGATGTGTGTAGGCCCGAGGTGCAGATCTCGCAGCGGTTTGAGTCCAATTTACTGTAGATGAATGGATGTAATGAGCGTCACTGTGATGCAGAAGTTGCAAGTGTTCCATCCTGAGTGTTACTCTACGCCCCCCCGCCTCACTGGTGGAAAGTCTCATTTCCTGTTAGAATGAATTCTCTATTTGATTGTGCAGCTCACAAGACTGACTGATTCATTCTAATGTCATTTCTCATTACAAGTTTATTTTGAAGGACTTTGTCGCTCTCCTGCTCCACAGACCAGGTGCTAGAAAAGGCGATGCACAAGTGTGTCCTGAAGCCTCTGAAAAGTGTGATCGAGGCGGTGTTACATGACTTCCAGGTGAGAAATGAAACCGATCATCATCGATAGACCCACAGAACACACACCTGACTCAAAGGCGTCTGAAGCATTTAAGTTTAGAAATGAAAACAAGACGATTTTTACCATGTTGATTTTCTTACATTTCTCTTTTAGATTAGAGTAAAACGGAACTTCCTGGGTTGAAATAGGTGACTTGTGGACTTGTAGTTGCTTGCTTGATGATGTTTTGTCACTCATCCAGTGAGATACCATGACACAGACACTTCCTGCTAACGCTGATGATCCTGTGTAGGTGAACAGCGGAGCGTGGCAGCAGCTGAAGGAGAATCTGGCCCTGGCTAAGACCAAAAGGCCCCAGGAGCTGGGGGTGGACGGGGCGGTGCCCCCTGACGCTGTGGCCATAGAGAAGATCCGCCACAAGCTGGTTAACATGAGGAAGATGTATTCCCCCGAGAAGAAGGTGTCACTGCTGCTGCGTGTGTGTAAACTCATCTACACCATCATGCAGGACAACTCAGGTGTGGACAAATATTACCTGCTGACACTTCCTGTTACCGCAGAGGTCGACTGAAGACCGAAGGCCTGTACGTTCTCTGCAAGAACAAAGCAATGTGTCCTTCTGTTTCATGCTCGTGGGAAGTCCCAGTCACAGCCCCGCGGTCTTCACAGGACAGTAACGCTGTCCCTTTCTCGCAGCACTGAGAGATAGAGAACGTATTTCTCTGTTCTTGTAGAGTATGTAGAGCCCTTGACCAGCGCCAATAGCCTGTTATAAGTGTCACGTCTACCTGCCTCTGAGCTGTCTGTCCGCTTCCTCCCAGGGAGGATGTACGGGGCCGATGACTTCCTGCCCATGTTGACTTACGTGGTGGCTCAGTGTGACATGCCTCAGCTGGACACAGACATCCAGTATATGATGGAGCTGCTGGACCCATCCCTGCTTCAAGGAGAAGGTAGAACCTGCGGTGCTTTCTTGCTTTGGTGATTTATCAACAACCTGTAAGTACAGTAAGTGTTTATGTGGGAAAAGCCGAGGGGATAAATGCTGCCGTTTGACTTTCAGAAAACCTTTACCTTCACTTGAACCTCTGTCGCGGTGGATGTTTGCCCGACATTCCAGCTGTTGTATAACACGGTCAGAGGAAATTGTGCTCAAGAGGAAGTGAGGCAGCACCCTATTTTCAATAGTTGGAAATGATCCATATCATCATAGATCAAAGGCCGGAGCTCATATATTCCAATTCTTTTCTATCCAGGGGCCTTTTTTCTGCTATGCACATTTTAGGAAGTTGTTGAAAGAAAAGGTGAATAAATCACTGACACGTTCTGTTTCTTAAAGCTGCTCTAGTCAATATTCAGAAATAATTGAATTTACAGCCTTGAGAACCAGGTAGTCCCAGCCAGGTTTTTCTGGATGGAACAGGGGCTGGAACAGGTTCTAACACCTCCTGAGTAAAATAGTTCCACATCAGTGTGGCTGTCAGGCACATTGTGGTTCTGGCTGTAACAACAATAAGATCCAACACTGTCTTTTATCAAGCTGATGCTCTAAGCACTCACGTGGCCCTTTCTCTCCTCCCAGGGGGTTACTACCTGACCAGTGCCTACGGTGCCATGGCCCTCATTAAGAACTTCCAGGAGGAGCAAGCAGCTAGGGTGCTGAGCTCTGAGGCCAGAAACACTCTTCACCAGTGGCACCGTCGGCGCACTGCCCAGCGTTCAGCACCGTCTGTGGACGACTTTCAGGTATCAACCCTGACCTGAGCCCAGCTTTGAAACCCAGGCAGTGAGTCTAAGTTGTACCAAATACATCTAAACTTTCTTTCCCACTTGGAAAGGTGCATGAAAGGTGCTCTGTTTGCCTTTACTGCTTCAAAAAGGAACATGTACTACTAATGTACATCTTCTAAAATCAGAGCATGTGAATGTGAATGTGGGGTTCAGCATCGTAGGAACAAAGTGTCCGTCCAGTTCATTAACATGCATATTTCCCCCCTTACTTACTGTGACTGAGTTGTTCCTGCATGTTGTTCCTGACTCATCAACAACACTACTCTCATTTGTTGTGGAGATTTCCGTTCTCACAATAGTAACATAGCACTTTTTTTTTCCCCCCTGTGAAGAATTACCTCCGTGTGGCCCTGCAAGAGTTGGACACGGGCTGCACAGCCAAAACCCTGCTCGTCCACCCGTATACCACCACAGAGGAAGTTTGCTCAGTGTGCGCTTTCAAATTCAAGATCCCAGATCCTGAGAATTACGCGTTGTTTCTGGCCACCGAGGACACGAGCCAGCAGCTGGCCGCGGACACACACCCTCAACGGATCAAAGCCGAGCTTCGCAGTCGGCCCCGCGCTCACGTCTTCCATTTTGTCTACAGGAGGGTACCGAACCTGAACCTCTGTATTCCTGCCAACATACGTAACGGACACTGCCTCCAGGTTGGATGATTCAGGGACGATGTCATGGGTTTTATGGTGCTAGAAGATGTTGAAAATGTTTGATTGCTTGTGATGCCATGTAGATGAGATGCAGACTCGTTTGTTATGTGAAACTGACAGGTTGTGGGAGGAACTTCGGAAAGTTTAGGGGTAGTTGACTGGCACAAGGTTCAGCCGAAAGTTGAAGTGAAAGGGAACTGTTGCATGACATGATTTGCAGGAGTGAAGTAGAACGTTCTGTAGATGATTGGACATCCACATAGAGGCCTTACAATGGAATTGGAATTTGCCTTAACTGCTGTTATTCTTTGTGCCTTTAAAAGGAATTCAATATACTGTGTGCTACTGTGAGTGTTCAGCTGTCAGTCAGTGATTCGCCCAAACAAACAGGAGAGTAGAGGAGTCGAGGATACAGAGAGCAGGGAAAGATGGAGATCAATGATTCGCTGTGCCGAAAGAAGAAGAAACAGTGATTTCATCGAAACAATCTGGGTGAAACCATCATGCTCAAAAGCATATGTAAAAACTTAGAGAGAGAAAAAAAAATATGTATTGCTTGTAAGTTTTCACTGCAATTGCTGGTCAATTGTTGGGGCCATTGTAGGGCGAAATACTTTTTATATTCAAATAGTTTTCTTTCATCTACAAAGTGACAAAGATTTGTATTCTCAGTTAATATTTCTGCACTGGACTCAATGCTGGACTGACTGTTCCTTTTTTCAAGGTTATTTAATATATATTGTTTCTGGTGTCTAGTTTGACAAGCGCACAGCTGACTGTGGAAACGTATCAAATTCTATGCAACGTGACAAAGACAATATCCCTTTTTTGATGCATTTTGAACCGGACTTGTAAATTATATCAGCGGTCCAACAGTTAAATCATGAACGTGTACGTTACCAGCTGGTTGCCAAAGAAATCCACATTTATATTGTTTGGATTACAGATATACAACCTACTCCAACAGTACTATCACATTCACAGACTCATGCATATATTTGTGTCCAGGCAGCTAACACAGCTCAGGAAGGTCTTCAAGCTTGTTGCTGTTGCTGAGATACGCACTCTAAAATAAATGGAAATTGTGTCATTGATGTTTTTAGTGCTGAGCCATCCACCCTCCAATTTGTTTTCAGCACTAAATAAAAAAAAAATCATTTTCTTTCAGCAAAAGTCCGATTCATGCGTCAGCACAGGGACATCTACCTGTATGAGGTGCTATATGATAAACACTGCCCTTCCCTCTCGTGTTTTTATTTCTTTTATTCTTGGAGTAAACTAAACAAATAATTTATAATTGTTGAGGTGTTTCAGTACATGATGGTGTGTCCATTCATTTCAATGAATCTGTGTTGCCCATCATCACTGTGTGCCAAAGTGGGCCATCATCCTTTCTCCCTCAAACTCTGCGTTTTGTCATGTGTGAATAAACTTTTAATCAGTTTTAGGAATGGATTCCCATTCTTACAGAATCACAGGCATATGGTGTGAAGGGCACCTGGATTTTGCCGGAATTCGAACCGGCGTCCAAATCAGAGTCAAAACGAATGTGAATGAGCTATCCAGTCGCTATAGTGACACCTAGTGGTAAAACAGTGTAGTGCATGGGTTTGCATGAACAATGAAAACTTAATTTATTTTCTGCCGCTTATTCCGGTTAAAATAATTTTAGTAAAACACATTGGCCATTTATTCTCTAAACAAATGTTTAGTGGTAAATAGGAACAAAATGATGGCAGGGTGCACTTGAGTAACTGGGACAGGGGGCCAACACAGAAATGAAAAAAAAAAAAAAAAGTTCAAATTTGTACATCTTTATTGCAGTTGGATACTGTAAGCTCAGAATGGAACATCTGCTCCTTTGCATTGAGAGGAGCCAGTTGAGGTGTTTCAAGCATCTAGTTAGGATGCCTCCTGGGCCCTTTCACACCTGGGGGCAGCTGGGATATGTCCAGCATGGAATGGGAATGTCTCACGATCCCCCAATCAGAGCTGGATTGTGTCGCCAGGGAAGGTGTCACTGTTGAAGCTGTTACCCCCGGTGACCTGACCTTGGATGAAGATGGATGGTATGGATGTATAAAAGATTCCTGGAACACTGCAGAAATGTATCATCTGTCTTAGTACCACATCCTCTCTATCTCTATCCACCCTGCGTGTCTACCCTGGACCCTGGGACCTCCAGTCCATACTCAGTACAGATGTTCCTGTACACTATGCCACATTCCATGTATGCCAGCATCTTACACCCTCCTGTGATGCGCTGGACTGTCTCAGGGGCTTCTCAACACAGCCTAGACCTGGGGTCTGCTCTGCCTGTTCTTGTGCAGCTGCGAGTAGCGTCCAGCCTTTTCCAGCGCTGGTATGTTCTCTCTATTTGCCGATGGTCCATGCCATGCACAGGTCTTGTCCTTCCACTATAGTCCCTCTGGGTTCTCGTGTAAGCAGTTGGTCATTGGGGGCCGTTTGTCTGATGTATTCCTGGAGGTTCAGTGTTTCCTCCTGGACAGTAGTCAGTACCGCTCCTCCTTTTCATTTTGTGCAGGGAGTTGCTTTGTCTTGATATCTTCCGATCTTGTTCTGAGAGTTGACTGTGTTGTTGACATAAGTCAGGGAGCCACCCATTGAGCTATCCAGTCGCTATAGTGACACCTAGTGGCGAAATAATGTAGGGCAAAGGAAATCTGTGACTTTTTCCAGTTACGGGTATGATTTAAAATACTGTTTGTAAAAAATGATTGACCATTTATTCTCTAAACATATGTATAGTGGTAAATGGGAACGATATGATGGCAGGGTGCACTTTAGTAACTGGGACTGGGGGCCAACACACAGAAGTGACCAAAAAAAAAAAAGTTCAAATTTGTACGTCTTTATTGCAGTTGGACATTGTAAGCTGCAGGGGGTTTGAAATTCGACAACAAAGTGAAGAAAGAAAATGTGTCTATTTTTTTCCCAACCACTCCTAGTGGCCGGCGCATGTCCCAGGACGTATAAAGTCAACAAAAAAGCAATGGAAGAAAAAAAAATGCTGAGCTTTTTTTCATACCACTCCTGGTGGCTGGCATGGGTACAAGCAGGAGAAATGAGCAGACTCAGAAGGGTGGGTGGCTTCTTCTTTTGGGATAGGTTGAGGAGCTTGCTCATCTGAGCATCCACTTGAGTAACTGGGCCAACACACACTCACGCATTTGCCAAGTTTTGGCCAACGAGTCGGCTTTTCTGCTACCTCATAACGTGTGCTGGGCAGTCACAAAGATAGATAGATAGATGTAGCAATCGTGCTAGTCCATGCCAACTCAAACAAGTGGTGTGTGTGTGTGTGTGTGTGTGTGTGTGTGTGTGTGTGTGTGTGTGTGTGTGTGTGTGTGTGTGTGTGTGTG
>JBBMJM010116353.1:0-15030 GCA_037832705.1 Centriscus cristatus
GCCATATCTGGGTATATGTAGCTGATTCCAAAGAGATGATACAATTAAATTGGGACATAGTTATATTAGAAAATCAAATTAAATAATCTTTCAGCTGCAACGACCATTCATTTTCAAGTTAAGAATAGAATGGATAAAAATGACTTCAGCACCCCGCCTCTATTTTAACACATATGCTATGCTCCTAAAAATGCTACAAATATATCACTCTAGCAATTCGTATTTAACCTAAGAATGCTAAAATGAGGACATGTAATTTGCGTAAAAATACATTTTAATTCAGGCTAGTCTGAGGACGGCTATTTGAACAGGGGTCCTTTTACGTCAGACAGTCGACAGTTGTCGCATGTTGCCATCACCTCGTCCACTGTACGGAGACTGTCGGAACGGACGGAGAATAAATCACTGTTTGCGTGGCCGATGCAAATGTTTCTTGACGCGAGCCGAGTGAATTAAGGGGTGAACAGTTTGAAGCGGAGGAGCTGAACCAACATGTGGAGCTCAGGCCGCCGTGTCCTTCAGGACCTGCTCAGCCAGCCGGCTGTCAGGAGCTTCTCCATGACTGCTGCTCAGGTGGGTGCTGGTGGCTTCAGCAAAAAGTCATTCAACCGACCTGATCGGCTGCTTTGCGCTGCTTGTTTGCCTGAAAATGTGGGAATGGTTCATACTTAATGTTAAAATGACAGTAATGTCCGAATAAACACCGTTGGCAATGCCTTGTAAACACGTGTGCTGTGTTAATTTAGGAATTTCCAGCATGTTTTACAAATGTCACATATAAAGTAAGGTGTCGCTATCAGGGAAAAACACTACAGTGCAACAATCACAGATGTTTTTCTACAAGCTCATGGTTTTTGAGACACTGGAGTACATTTCAGTGGTGTGTTCAGTGAAATCCACATGAATGTGTGTGTTTGTTGCTGTGTGTCTGCAGAACACGGTGGTGGTGGAGCGCTGGTGGCAGGTCCCACTGTCTAAGATGGGCAGGCCACCGAGGCTGTACCCCCGAAGACACCGAATCTACAAAGTGGTGGAAGACACCAAACACTCTCCCAAGGAGAAGATGGAGGTCATCCTTACTCAGACAGTCCCAGGTAATTAACCTCAGATTCATTCATGATTTCAACAACGTTCCTGGAAGTGAAAGGTGAAACATTTTTATCTGTGTCTGATAATGTCTCTGGCAGGACTCGGTGGACGAGGGGATACTTTGTTTGTCAAAAAGTCTTTGGGCCGAAATAAGCTCCTGGCCCAGGGTCTTGCAGTTTATCCTTCTCCAGAAAACAGACAAATGTTTGCTGAGGAGTTGAGAGTGTGTATTTGCACAATTTGACCTTCATTAGTTACTCATTAAACGTGTCAGCATGTTTATTTTCTTTTAATTCACAGCTTTTACGTGAGGGGAAGCCCGAGGAAAGAACCCAAACTCGCACTGGTCAAATGGTGAGTCTTCCTCCACAGGTATTGAAAGATTTTCACCATTACTTCATTAAAACACTGTTTCAGACAAAGATGTCCTGTGGCTTTTGCAGACAGTTGAATTCCTAAAACGTTCCACGCTAAAAATCAATCAAATGCTCTCAGATGACTTTGCGCTCACTAAAGATGTAGTCAGGAGACAACTTGTCAAGAAGGTATGTCTTTTCTGTTGTTTTTTGTAATTTATGCAAAATTAGTCAGTGACAAGTCATGTTGGTGTGCTGCTCAACTTAAATGTGATTGTTCCTTAGTTGGGAGTTGTTGTCCCTCCTCATGCATTGACACTGCCTTATGAGCCAATCAAGGACTTGGGTGACTACTGGTGCGAAGTGACGGTAAAATGATGAATTTATCCCTTTTCTTGTTTCACAAGCTCTCAGAAACTGTTGAGTTCAAGTGCAGATGTCGCAGTTGCTGTTTCCCTAAAAGCAAACTAATGCCGAGTCATCCTACAGGTTAATGGAATGGACACGGTTCGCATCCCCATGTCACTCGAACCGTATGAAGACCCCTCTGCAAGTAATCAGCGGATGCTAAAGGAACAAAGGCGGCAGCAGCAGCTCGCAGCAGCAGCCGATCCGGAGAACGTTACAGGTGAAACATCATCTCTAAGTCAAGATGCTGAAGCTTTGCACTCCAGTGGAGCCTCTGATGCTGAGCGAACAGAAGCAACCACTGCAGAGTTGCAGAGTCAAGACACGACTGCACCGCCGAGTGATGGCCTGAAAAAGGATTAAAGGACTCAGTGTCGATGTCCAGTGACCTACGGGGGGGGGGGGGTCTATGCGTTACTCATTAACATGCATTGGTCTCACAAAGGACACACATTTAAATCCTGCCCAGTGTGGATGTTGTACCATGTTACACTGTACAGCATTTGTAAAGTAATTCATATAAATGAAAATAATTGAATAATCACTGCAAGTTTAACAAGGTGTTAAATGTGCTGAGTCACTGTTTTGAAGTAATTCGATTACCTCTACTACACAAAAATCAAGGAATCATTTAATCATAAAGCTCAGTTACGCACAGGAAGACGGAGAACTGAGGATATTATTCAATGACAACACCGCTGCATTTTCCTGCCTGTCCTTCCTGTCGGTGAAGGGCCTGCGAGAAATTCTGTGGTTGTCAGGTTATTCATTGGTTCACATCGACAGAAAAAAATCACATTGAACATTGAAAAATACCCGCAAACATCGACCCCCGATGCCCCTGCAGCTCATCTTCCAACAATTTTATTAGAAAATGCTTAATTCAACATAATTTTGTAATGTGCCACAGTGGTCTAATCAGTCTGCTGTACTGATATTTGTGTGGTCAGTAAATTAATTGTTGACAACTTTTAGGGCATAATCTTACACAAAAAACGTAACATGTTTCCAATACGAAGATGAAGAATACACATCCAAAGGAAAAACTTTTATTACAGCCACTTCCGTGGTGCTGCATCATGTCCACCACTGTTTAGGCCAAAGGAAGCTTAAAAAAACCTCTACATTTAGAATTCATGCCTAGAACATACGTAAAATGACTAAATTTACCGTAAATGTTAATAGTTGTGAACGGATTTTCGGTGCAGGAGAAACAAACAGATGAAACTACTGTACAAACAATTCAACACAAATACTGGAAGGTGGGCAATAAAATCTGTAATGTACATTTACTTTCTTCCCAAAACCAATTCTGTTGAGATGTCTGTGTTTGAGTATGTGCAGCTCTACTCTAGTTTCTGATGCAAGGTCTTTACATCATAGTTTGAATTTTAGAAACCATATTTGGCCTGCGTCTGCCGGCGGGTTAGCTTGTTTTCTGCCCAACTGTTCTTCAGCTCCAGCTCACGTTCCTTTGCCTGAAGAGAGAGGGAAAAAACCCCATTTCATTCAAGTCATAAATGAACTGATTTTGGAATCACTGAACTGAATCAGTGCAGTCGAGCTAACAGGTGAGGAGCGTTTTTGATGTTATAGGTCAAAAGCTTCAGGAATTAAGACTATTATGAACAACTAGCTCAAAGAATTTAACTTAATTCAGGGTGGTGAAATGACCGAAAATGGATTAGCCAGTAAACATGAAACCAGAGGCTGTTCAGATATGGATCGATGTGTACGGACAGGAGTCGTGTATTCATACACTAACTCACACCACCTCCTTGCAGAAAGAACTAAGACCGGTCGGCGCACTCACTTGGTGAATGAGATACGTTATCTGGTGCTTGCGCCGCTGCTGTCCTGTAGGCTGCTCTCCTCTTCTCTGTATGAATTCAAAAAGCAGAGGAAACATCACACAGGGAAATAATACACTACACAGTAAGGCTGACTAAGTATTAGGCCTTCATGCTGCTTATGGGTTCCCGGTCTCACCTACTTGAACACAACACAAAAGCTGAGAAAAACTAATTCTGGTTCGTGAAAGTGAATAAACGGGTGGTTCTTGCATCATTATACCAACTCAGGTCCACTTGAGCAACTAATTGCTCTGGTGAGGAAGCTTGCTGTCACAGGATAGTTGCGGTTGTAGTGGCCAGTGCCAGTTCTCCAGAGTACTGGTGTCAGCATAGATAGAATGCACCATATATATATATATTAAGGTCACCTTGCTAAATGACTGTCGGTTCTGTTTCTCCTCTGTCATGTTCTTCGTCAACCACTGCTGGTTCCCACTCAGCTGGTCGTCCCCTTTGATCTCCAGGAACTTCACCTCCTCTTTGCCCCGGTTCCTTTTCCCCTGCAGCCGCATGAACTGCAGGAAAAAGGTTTTCAACCTGTCAGTGATGTGCACTCAAACGCGTGACAACGAGGCAGCACAATTCTTACCGCTTCATCATCAAACATGGCAGAATGTCCAGGCTCTTCAGCCTCAGACGACCCCGGGTTGGCATCTTGGTAATAGGGTTCATTATAGTATCCCTGTCCAAGGAGAAAATGGTTGGAATTCATGTTGCATTCTCTCTATAATCTACCAGCTTGTTGGTGTCAACTGGGACTCGAATCATTCCACTGAAATTTACAAATGTTGATTACCTGAGGGCAAGATTCTGGGCCCGCCATGGGCTGCTCATACTGAGGATAGTGGCCTCCCCATGCACCAGCTCCATCGTGGCTTCCCCCAAAGTCGAGCGGAGCATTCTGCGCAAGCTCATCAGCAACTGGCAGAGGCACAGGGAGAGGCTCTGTGGGGGCTTCCGGCTCAGGGTCTATGCTCGGGATGACTGTGGTGAGAGGTTCACGACTCTCGCCTAAGGAAAAGTAATTCTGTGGGCTTATGTCATCCTCCTTATCCTGATCTTCAGCAGCTATTTGTCTGGCCAGCTGCAGGGCGGCTGACTTGGCTGCAGCTTTGATAGCAGAGGGGGATGCGCTGGGACCAAGCAGACCCTGGGCGGATGTTCCGGGCTTGGATCCTTTAGGCTCTTGCCGCTTGGTGAGTGTGTGAGGAATTAAGGGTCTCTCAGTCTCCTTCACTGTCAGGTTTTTAGGTTTTGGCAAAATAGAAGACAGACCTGAACCTCCACCCTAAAAGAGCCCACATATATGGGTGGAGAGGCATGCAAATTAATAAGAGCTTCATTGGTATAATCAAATTGTGCTGAAACTCTGTTCAACTAGAACACATTTCATGGTATTTGCTATGGCTGTGTGCTACTGAAAGCTCTCACATTTGAAGTTGAATGGATTTAAGATAAAACTTCAAGTTGCGTAATCGAAAGGTGACTAAAAGAGTGCTTTTGTACATGATCTACAATAAAAATGAAGAAGCAACAACGTATCATGAATGCAAGCGTAATGAGAGGCGTTCTCACCTGAGATTGTACTTTTTTCCTGACTGGTTCATCATCGTCAGAATCTGACTAATGAATAATATCATGGATTATAAATCACAGCTTGATATTGATACAACTTGATGTTGTGTTTTATTAACCAGTACTTACATCATGTTTCTGGACCTGCGGTACAGAGATTTTCACAGGCTCTGTTCTCTTCTTCGGCTTCGGCAGGGCTGAAAACAAGCCTCCTTTGGACAACTGAGGATCGATGTCATCCTCACAAGATGTTGTCTCTTTATTCGGTGCATCGTCTCCTCCCACCGAGCTGGGGGTTTTGGGTGCAGGAAGATGAGACAAGAGCCCCCGGGTGCTCGGTTTGGTCCCCGCAGTGACAGATGTCGAGGTTTCCTCTGAATCACTCTCATCACTGCTGCCATAAGCGACCAAAGACATGGTGGCTACTGTTTGTTAAGATGATTATCCTACAGTAATCGTGAACATGGATAACAACTTCCCTTTGTTTCGGGCTCAAGGCTGTCCGACAAGCTCACCTAAACTAAAAAAACGAATGAATAAACCACACGGTTCGAAAAGGTGGTTGTGCCGAGAAAAACTGTTAAACGAGGCCCTCACCTTGATATACAACTTCGGTGCGCTAGCTAACGTTAGCTAGGCCCCGGCTGCAGAAAAGATCCACTGGCTAATCGGTTCCCGCTTTGGTCTATTTAAACTCACCTAGTGATACCGCATCCTGTAAAATAACAGGCATATGTCCTTATAATACGTTCGTGTCTTATTTGTGGCGTTACCATAACAAAACCAGCGAGTCAATCTCCAAATTCAACCAAAACATTCGTTTCCATCGTTGACGATTAAAACGCGACCATTGCGCAGATAGATGCGCAGCATCTTCTTCTTCGATTACGTTCAGTTTCTGTCAGTAAACATCTTCTGCTATTACTGCCCCCAATTGGACTCGGTTTGAACTGCAGCCAATATAATCATTACGTCAACATAAAGGGACATAAGGGACAGTTTAACGTAGGTCAGTTTTTGCAATAATAAGCCACTGGTATATTTTCACCAGTCTGACTTTGAAACTTGTGTATAAAGACACCGTGTCCTAAAGACCTGCTTTTGGAGTCAACGCCAGAAACAATTACGATGTCGAAGCATACATCCATTGCGGAATACATTTATAATTCTAAACTCTGCATGGAGTACTCGGTATTTCCGGCCGGATTAATGCAATTTATGCATGAAACCGGAACTCTACTTTCAGTACTAGGTTCTGGCCAACAGGGGGCACTGCCTGCCGTGTACTGGGGCGCCTTCATTTACACAGGGAAGCGCGTTTCAATTCAAACCCGAGCAGTCGGGAGGGAAAATCCAGTGGGCTGTCTGATAATATCAGACACTACCGCGTATTTTCAGAAACCTCACCTCCAACCAGACAGGTACAGTGTATTTGTTCCCATTGTGGTTACATTCGACAGAACGCGCGAAAAAACAACAACGACCGTACCGCGTCGTCGCTCCCGTCATCCGCGCCTGGTCAATTTGAATGAGAAACCGACGCTGTGTTTATTTGTTGCAGGTCTTGAGCAACCAAGATACAGCGCTGCACTAGAACTACCGCTGTCTTTGAATTACACAGTTGTAGGACATCGCAAACCACTCTTCAACAAACATGCCGAGGTCCAACAGGCAAAGGGAGTACAAACCTGGAGACCTAGTATTTGCTAAGATGAAGGGGTATCCACACTGGCCTGCGAGGGTAAGTTAAGCATCCTACACTAGATATCTTGTTGCCCGCTGAGCCTTTCACGGCGTCTGCCAGTTTCTATTCGTTTACCTGTGCGGCCTAGCGGTTAGCTAACATGAGTTAGCCTAGCTAGCTAGCTCCCACACAGTAAGTCCTGCTTTATTTCTTGTGATTCGTCCTGTATGCAGTCACCAAAATCATCGTTGTAACAGACAACATGGCATTGTAGTTGAATTTAATGAACGTTACGTTTTGTGTGCTTTCCAATGTTGAAACAGCCGTCGTCTCCAGGGGCCTGTTGCGGGCTAATGATAACTTGCAGCTTTTAGCTACCATTCATAGTTGCTGGGTCCGTTATGTTTCCGAAATGAATTAACACATCAAAACTTTACCCTAAAAAGTTGACGCATGTTGAAGCATGAAATGCTGATGAAGTTGACGGACCGGGACGAAGATACCAGGTTGTAATTTAACGTGAAAAATAAGTTGGCTTGTGTGAGAACTGTTGCATGTTACAGTGCACATGGCAGCTTGTGTACCGTTGTGATGACAGCAAGGTAACGCCACCTGCTCATGCTAAGTGTAGGCTAGTGCTGCTCACTTTATTAACACACCGGCCAATGGGCCTCAAAGAAACACTGGTACCAGACCATAACGTCACCTCTAATACAGCCCATAAACAACCCGTAACCTCTCAGGTCAGTGTTTCCATGTATGCAAACTAAAGCAAGACGTACTAAACTCTTATTAGGTTCATAGACTGTGTGTGACATGCTGAAAGGGGAGTGATATTTTATTTGTAGTCCTCCTTTATGAATCCTCCCTTTTACTTATGCACAGTTCACTGGGTTTATGGTTTCAATGAGAGCCTGTGGATCTCTGTTCATTTGAGACAGCAGTGTATGGCCCACCACCACCACCTGTCCTGACTTGGCCTGATGGATTGTTCGGAGTGGTTCTCTCAATTCAGAACTATGAACTTGCCCTCATACCTCACCTGGCTTTGCAATCCGTCTCCACACAAAAGTTGAAGGACATTCTTTGATTGCACCGGACAGCCATGAAGGTCATATTCAGGTGTAATGTAATAATAGTGCTGATGTACGAACGTGTGTGTCTATACTTCTGCTTTCACCAAAGACATTGATGGATCTGGGATGTGACTGCTAAATGTGGGCTGGGTGATTGTATCTCAATGGATCAGAACCGCGTTCATATATAAAACTGTCTGATGGTTCAGTCTGGTTGCGTGTTTTAAAACCAGGTCTTAGCGGACCCAACAGGGCCTCACTGGCAGGAGGTCTGGTTAGAGGCAAAGTGACATGATAGTGTTTGGCTGCCTTGATGGTGTTTTTCCGGCCTCAGTTGTGCTGTGCTCTTTTCAATCCCCTAATAAAGACTGGAGAGGAGGAGCCAGGTCAATGTACTGCAAGGATGTTAAAACATTGCTCTGACTAATATGTGACATCAAAATCTGATATTGTGACCTTGCTAGTAATAAGAGGTTCTGAATCCTCATATTCAACCTTTGTTAACTTAATTTAGCGTAAAGTCATTTGCTGGTTTGATTAGATATGAGGATGTTCTGCACGACCCAATTTGGACATTTCTTTTTAAACGCGTTCCAGTCAAACTTAACTCAGCTGTGACTCACTCAGATTTTGATTGTTTTTGATATTTTAAGAGACTAAATAAATGTTTATTTTATAGATTGATGAGTTTCCTGAAGGAGCGGTGAAGTCCCCATCAAACAAGTACCAAGTTTTCTTTTTTGGGACACATGAAACGTAAGTAAGGCATGAAAATAAATGTACAGCTTGGGATGAATACTGACTTGTTTTTGGGGGGTTATACAGATGATATTTGTCTTATTTGAATATTGATATAACCAGATGTGGCACATCAGTGAATTCATGGTCACTGGAGGAACATCAGGCTTTGTGAACTTGTTGATCAAGTACTGAATGTTTTGACATAACAGGGCCTTCCTAGGGGCCAAGGATTTATTCCCATACGATGAATGTAAAGAGAAGTTTGGAAAGACAAACAAGAGGAAAGGCTTTGCTGAAGGACTCTGGGAGATCGAGAACAACCCCACAGTCACACATGAAGCCTACGAGGTGTGTATTCTACGACTAATTCACCTATTTTCCTCGGTACCATATAAATGATATTTGCATCTGGGCAAACCCAACGGCAGGCTGTAGTTCATACTCCAGGCCAATAGGTGGCACTGAAATTAACCAGACATGGAGAAGAGATGATGCTTGGTTGGCCAAGATTTGATTTTTTTTTTTTTTTTTAAATAACCAAAAATATACAGCTCTTGTCTGAGTTACTACAGTAATAAGATACGCTCAGTTTGAGTATCAGACACCTGAAGTAAAAGAAAACACTGAATAACTGATCTGAGGTTCGGACTGCCGTGTCTCGATACGAAAGTTATGAGGATCACCACCATGTGCAAGTGCAAAGCCGACACTCTGCAGCAGATGCCTGAACTCTCATTGAGCATTTTTCTAAACTGTAACACTCAGAGGGTGTGCTTAGTGGGATTCAGCCCTGAACTACGTATCTTTCACCAATAAATGTACAGTCATCAAAGAAGGACAACACGTCAGAAGGAGCAGGCGACATGGGCAGTTCAGAGAAAGCTGCTGAGGGCAGCAGCGATGAGGATGAAGGAGCCCTGGTCATCGATGAGAAAAACGAGAGGGGTGGAAATAAACGAAAAGCAGAGGAATCCGTAGAGGTGAGCTGTTCTCTTAATGCCGCGGGTCCACAGCAGACACGTGATAGTCTGCCCGGTCAAGCGTCCTTTGACGTGTCTCAACACATCTCGGCAGGCGTCATCCAAGCGGCCGAAGGAAGCCGAGGCAAAGGATGATTCCAAAGACGGTGTCAACGCTGAGGTCAAGCTCAACGACGTGGCTGGACCCAAGGCTACTGTTCCCTCCTCACACGGGGACTCAAAACCAGAGGCCCAGGAAAACGCTGCAGCAGGAGGGCAACAAACAGCAGATAAGGTCACTATTGTCATTCACAATATAATGTATGTGTGGTGCATTTACAAGTACTATAGATTGGATTTCACAATATCATGGACCGTTTACAGGCCGGCAGTTCTCATTTAAACCAATAGGTGGCAGCACATCCACTAATTTAGCCACGGTCGCACGCTTTTGGCAGTAGTGGGATGCTAATAGTTATTGAGGAATAATTAGTAGTCAGAGCCTATGTCGGACTGATAATTGTAAAGTTTGGTTGTACTAGTTACTTACTAAACAATCCCCAAATCAGCTATTACAGAATGTCAGGATCATTCTGATAGTAAAACAAAGAATAAGAGCTGTTGAAATAATTCTTGTCGCTCCTCTGTCGCCCTTACAGCCTGTGACAGACAGCGCTTAACGTCAACTCACAGAAGAAAAGGAACCTTCTCGCTGGAATTTGAGCATCAGCCCGTTCACCTGCAGGAGGCCACATTTCAGCTGTTAAATTAAAGAATTTTAAAAAAAAGCAGTGTTTGTATTTAGAAACAAAGAAATCCTCATTTGTGATTTTGGGATATCATATATCCCATAGAGAAAACGTTTGCTAATCTGATTTCAAACAATTGACCCGAGCAATTTAAGGCTCATTTATAAATGGGATTTTGGTGTGTACATATTTTTTATTTCTAAGTGCAATTACATAGTTAGAAAGACAGAATGCTCGTTGTCAAAACATCTTTCAGTTTAGGAATAAACACTGATAAGTCAAAAATGGGGAAAAAAAAGGGGGAATGTTTAAATCCTGAAAGATTTATATGATAAATACTCTATATAGTGGTTTCAACCAGAGATATTGTGTAGGGAAGAGACATGTTCAATCATGCACTCAGCTTTAATTAATAATGTCATGTTTTACTTGCACTTGATTCATTTAGCCACTCAGTCATCTTCGACCATATCCACCAGTCAGTGGATTCATGAAGAGTTGCATTTTCTGCCCCATTAATCTTTGTCTAGTTGAGTGTAACGTGAAGTGTTCATGCAACACAGGTTTTGTTGTTTTGGTACAGTGCAGTGTTTCCCCCTATCCTGCCCTGCATGTTTTTATACATCTGTCTGCTCCAACACTCGACCTCAATAAAACACTCAACATCCATTTCTCCACTTGCCTGACAACAAGCGTGTCACTGGCATCAGCGGCGTTGGAGCAGGGAGACGTCGGAAATGTGCACAAACACCAGTGTAATGTGTGTGTGCATTATTGAAACTGAACAGCTTTCTTGGCTTTAAAAATGTATCACAGCTCTTTTATGAGAAGAACTATTTAACAAAACAACAAAAAAAGTCACTTTGGAACCTACTCATGTTTATCCTAAAAGCAAAAAAGACATTCCTGAGTGTTTGCCATTGAAATGTTCGAAGTCGACACGAAGTGGAGCTATTTGTCTTGAAGTGTTCGGTGGAAATGGAAATCGACCTTTTCAAATTCCTCTCAATTTTCATTTTGTTATCTCATATTTAGCTCCCATTACCACTGCAATTGTTTGAGATGTTGTTGTGAAGAGTTGACTGCATTGCACTCAGTAATCGTTTGTACCAAATGTTTCTTTTCTCGGCTTTCAAACAGATTTACATCGAGCTGAAAAATTCCAATGAAAAGAATCTATAGTGAACCATCTCTTAAAACATTTAGGTTTCCATATAGCTTAACTGGAATATAAATCTTATCTTATTAGATATCTTGTTATTTTGGTCTTTTAAACAAACTCGTGATGTTTTAATGAATCATTTGTTGCGGTTTTGAGGTCGTCTGTCAGGTTGCACACGACTGTAACTTGGATGTTTTAGTGTTTGTTTCAGCGTCCTTGTATTTAGCCACACTAGCCCACGATTAACCAGTCCCAACCCAAGGAACAGCTACAGCTGTAAGAAACAAACACTGACAGTTGTTTGTTACTCACAAATACAAAACGTCAGACCCAGCGCCTTGTCGAATCATGGCTGTTTCAGAGATCTGCTGTGAGTTTGTTTGCTATTGAAGTGTAACTCATGGTTTCACTTTCTGTTCATTTAATTTCTGCTGCTTAGTTTACTATTGTAGTTGCCAGTCAATCGAATAAACATGTTGACACATTTTTTTGTCATGGTAATATTCAATAAATTCAGCTTGCCTATTGCTAATTCTCCTTTCTGTGTTTTGGAATGATTAGAAATGAATCCTTTGGTTTTTGGTGTTACTAGGTCACAATTGCAGACTCAATTTACTTAAGACAATGAATGTATGAAACTGATAAGTGGATGTGTGCTTATACTGCGTATCTCACAATTAGGCTGCTCCTGGCTGCGTTGACTTTGTAATGGGCTTCTATTAAGTAGTTTGCTCTGTTTTGTTTTTGTTGTCCAGCTGTCATTGTCTAGTTCCTAGCTGACCCACCCTACTTGCTGATATGTGGTGTCCTAGGTTGTGTATGGTAGACCTAATTCTGATATCAGTAATCAGTAAGGATGTTTTTTTTGGAACCACAAAATAGCGATTTTATATTTCACTGTTCACAACTTATCTAACCAGCTGATTCAATATATGCTTTATCCTATAACCTGTTTTTATGTAATACTATGGTCAACTTATTTACTGAATGCTGCTGTTCTGTTGTGGATGCGACAAATACGGCTGCGCATGTGTGTTGCCCTCCTGTCCAATAGGCGGCGCTGTCCGTTGCTGCCAGTGTTTTCCTGTGGGTACATGTGACATTGAAGCCTGAAGAGGTAAGCTTGTCAGACAATTGTATTATTTCTGCTTGGCTTTCTAGTAAAGACATGTAGCAGTCACGTTAAACAGTTTTGAGCGTTTACGGAAAAGGCTGTGTGCGTCTGTTGCGTTCAGTTACAAGCTCGAAAAGTGCAGCTTCTTCCCAGGCTAACGTTAGCCTAGCCTCTGTGTAGTCAGAAATGACAGGGGAGACTGGGTAACTGTTGACCTAACATTGCTAACGAAAGCTAATGCCTCTGTCTCCTGCAGCACAATGAGGCTGACGGCGCTGTTGTTGCAAGCAGCTCGGGTTGTTGTACCTAAAGATTACCGCTACGGAACGAACAGACCGTGGACTGTGGCTGCTCGGAGGCTCAATCCTCCAGGCAAGAAGAGGAGAAAGGTGTTTGTGGAGCCGATAGCGCCGGAGGACTGGTCGGTCCTCAAAGGAGACACGGTGAGCCACCGAGTCCCATTATGCACCTTTTGGTCCTTTAATATAACAGTTCAGAATCGTTATGCAGTGTGATTTGTAATTGAATGGAGAGTTGATATGATTGCTGTTTTAAAACTTGGAATTCTTTGCCAGCTGACACCAGTATCATCTGTTCACATCCAGACTCAAAACACATCCGTTCAACAAGACTTCGCCTGTAATTCATTCCCATCCATCCCATGTTGCATTGCATTGTATACTGTGTATATTCATCGTTGTTGTTTTACTTGTTTGTTTCCATTGTAATGTGATTTAGTGTGTCCAGAAAGGTGTATAGAAAGCAAATGCTGTAGAATCTGGCAGAAAAGAACTGAGCATCTGTCGCCATCCTTTGTTCGTCAGGTGGAGATTCTGGCAGGAAAGGACAAAGGGAAACAGGGCAAAGTTACTCAAGTCTTCCGACACAGAAACTGGGTAATTCTGGAGGGATTAAACACAGTAAGTCACAACAAGACTCTTGACACAGAACATGATTTAATGTTTAGAAGTTGAGGATTTTAAAACTGATCTGTCTCATACTTCTCATACACTATTGGCCTCAACTGTATGAATTTAGAATTTCCACTAGATGGAGCCACGTGTTGGCTAATGAACACATACTGTACATGCTTCGCATGTTTATGTTGAACAGATGTTTTCCAGCCAAAAACCAGCTGGCTGACACCTGCTTTCATTTCAGGATGGTGAAATTGGAAATACTGTTTCTCTCTGCAGCATCATAGGTATGTTGGAAGAACTGGGGATTATCGTGGAACTTACATTGCCAGCGAGGCTCCCATCCTGCTCAAGGACATTGCCATCGTTGACCCCTCTGACAGGTACATCCAGGATCAAAGTTATGGCAGAACACCCCCATTATTTTTTTTTAAGTTGGTGTTCTTTGTAACTTTCTTATCTGTAGCATGAGTAATATCTGCAGATGTGATGGTCCTAGACTGTAAACTGTATTTACTGCGTTTGATAGGAAGCCCACGGATGTAGAGTGGAGATTCACAGAGGAGGGCGAGCGAGTCCGAGTCGCTCTCAGGACGGGTCGAATTATCCCAAAACCGGTTGTGGAGCGACGAGATGGAATTGTGCCACAGCAGTGGAAAGGTTTGTGTGTGTGTTGTACTTGGCAGGTATTCTCCCTCAGACCACGTTAGTTCACGTTCTACCATCTGTGTTGAACAGTCAATACAACAGGCCGCTGCTCATTTTCCACCTCGGTCAGACTTGAATTCCAATAACATGTTTCTAAGTGGTTTGCTTTACATTGGAAGGAACGTTCGTGTTTCTTTTGAAATCCAGAAGAAGCATGGAGATCTTTTTTTTTTCCCCCCCTCAGCATTTCCCCCCTTTTTATTTATTATTTGATGAGCGTCAACCTTTGCCTGCACAGATGGTCCTAAAGATACCAGCCCTGAAGACGCTCTAGAAAAAACGTACACGCCTTCGCTGAAGACACTGGAGGAGGAGGTCATGGAGAAATTAGGAATTGAGGAGCACAGGAGACACCGAAGGTCTTACTGGTACTGACACTCACACTGGTCCAGTTTCCAGTTGAAGATGCCTCATGTACGTGGGGCTGAATGACTTTTCCAGCAGTTCTTTCTTCTCTCCATGTGTTGTATCATGTTTTTTTTTCTTGTAATATTGCAAATAAAGGTAAGATATCAACCAATCATTTTACTTGTTTGTGTTTTTTTTTTTTTTTAATCTAATTGAACAAAATCACTGCCACAGAGACAAACAAAATTATTTTCTTTTTCTTTAAAAAGAGGACGTTTGAAATCTTTTTGT
>JBBMJM010116372.1:0-15023 GCA_037832705.1 Centriscus cristatus
ATACTTACACTATTCATGTGCTTATTTTTTTTTTCATTTATTTTATTCACTGAAAGGGAAATCTCTAAAACGTGCTCCATTCATGCAGTTGAGGAGACAATTATACAATTTTAAATGATTGATACAAAGTTGATAAAAATTAGTATTTCTTAACTATTAATAATGCAGCCAGTAAAGCCATAAAGTTGTATGGTTTTTAATAATCAATAATCACTCTTTCTTAACAAACCTAGGATTGATTTATTATCCAAGGTGATGGGTTTTCTTTGGATAATTGTTTGATAAGCAGTGTTCATTTCCTGACACAACTAGAAGTTGTAATGTGTTTTGGACATACCTTCTCAGTCAGTGTGTTTTCGTTCTTTTCTTGACCTTCATTTCTTATGCTGATGTTGGCCACTCGTTTCTCTTTACTTAGCTGATTGGTTCTCGCACAATATCAATAAGCAGTTGTCCAAAAGGGCTGTCGGCTGTGTATCAACCTGACTTCGGCACAGCACAACTGATGGTCCCAACCCCATTAATAAGGCAAGAAGTTCCACTAACCCTGACACAAGTGAAAACCATTTCTCATGACGCCGATTTGCGAGAACACCAGCGCTATCAAAAAAGCAAAGGGTGACCACGCTGAGGAATCTGAAATATGAGACATTTAGAGTTAGTTCACGCTTTCTTATTAGGTGCATAATTCCATATGTGTTTATTCATAGTTCTTATGCCTTCAGTGAGCACAAACAGACCCAAACTTTGGGTCTGTTCTGTATGTGGGTCCTCTGTATGACGCAGAAATTGCTGCAGTAAAGCTGATTTCGACGTTGATTCTCTGTAAATAGTGAAAATAAGTGGTAAAAAGCAAACCCGACGGCAGGAAAGTGCCCTGTCCTTTCATGTGGATGGAGCCTTTGCAGCCTCTGTGCAGTTGTCATGGAAACAGTCACAATTTTTGTCAAACGCCGTTTTTTGAGGTGGTTAAAATGTTTTTTTGAAAATTTAACCACTTCCATATCTCTAGTGCTTTCATATCGTTACGGGTTGCGAAGGGGGGCTTCCATTGCGTTTTACTTGGAGGAATCAATCAGAGTCGGAGCAAAATATCGTAAATAGCATCTGAATGTCGAATTTCTCCAAAAAAAAGTCTAGAAGATATGATCACAAGGAGTCCCTGGTGACACAAGCACCTCTTTTTATGCCACATGAACTGACTGGCTGATGTATGGTCGGGATTTCTTTGTTTAGTTTGTCTCGACACACCTTTCATTTGACTGTTTTCAACCTCTTCCCCCACCCAATGTCCTTTACAGGTAAGTACGCCATGAGGGATCTTGTGCATCGTTTGCCTGGTGGCAGCAACAACAACAACAGCAGTGGCGGAGGAGGAGGTTCCAATAACTGCAGCCTGGCGGGGAAAACTATGTCCGACGACACCATCACAGCTATCTGTTGTGCTCTACACGAAGTCATCACCAAAAACATGGAAAACACCAAGGCTCTCAGAGATGCCGGCGGTATTGAGAAGCTCATTAGCGTCGCCCGCAGCAAAGGAGACAAGTAAGCCGAATGGGAAAATGTTGCAGGTTCGGAGAAGGGGTGTGAGACACAATGAGAGGAAAGAGTGAACCTGCTTTCACCATGTTTGGAATATGGCCTGGTCCTGTTCTAAACTCTTCTGCTGTAACTTGTGTCAGGATATGGCACCAAAGAAATGAAAGAGACAATTCTCTCAAAACTCTCAACTCTCAAAATGTCACCTTGGGACACCTTTCTCCTTATCAGTTTGTCATGGTCGTTATTAATTATTTATTGAAAAATATCGGTGACATAGAAGCTCACATTGATATATGAAATAGGAAAACACAAACAGCAACAACAACAAAATGTTGCCATCTTCTTCATTTATAGAAAAGAATATTCACCAGTGCCAAAGGGCAGGATATGCAATCCCAGAATCCAAAAACAATTACATTTGCCAAAATTAGTTTAGCAAATAATTCATGATTGCCTCGGCCCTGATAAGGTTTTATTAACCAATTCAAATCACTGCCATTTGTCAGTGGAGGTGAACCCTGGGGGGTGCAGAGTGAAATATTGGCCAATCAATCAAGCAATCCCGCAAATTTAGGAAAATATTTGAAGGGAGATGAACACATATTTCTGTATTACACACTGTACAACACAAAAATAGGCGAGTGGAGCTTTATACTGTATGTGTTTCTCTCTGCTGAATTCCTAGACATAGTCCCAAAGTGGTGAAAGCAGCATCTCAAGTTCTGAACAGCATGTGGCAATA
Source organism: Centriscus cristatus (assembly GCA_037832705.1). Classification (NCBI taxonomy): domain Eukaryota; kingdom Metazoa; phylum Chordata; class Actinopteri; order Syngnathiformes; family Centriscidae; genus Centriscus; species Centriscus cristatus. The sequence goes on from JBBMJM010116372.1 coordinate 2,288, forward strand.
CAGAGACCTGCGCAGCCTTTACAAAAAGGTAAAGTCTGCCTGGATACCAGCGTAAGACTAAGTCGTTCAAAAGGAGAGCACCCAGCACACTGGCATCATTTTGGAATCTCTTTTTCCGCCTCTGCCCTCATCAGGATGGCTACTCCCAGTACCATTTTGTCGGCTCTTCCTCCACAATAGAGAGAGACAGACAGCGTCCATACTCGTCTTCTCGTACTCCGTCCATCTCTCCAGTGCGGACCTCGCCCAACAATCGATCAGGTGAGCACACGCCAGTAACACACGGGACTTGACTCGACAAATGTTGACAAATATACAAGTATCGTACAAGTCATTTTTCCTTTTTTCCAGAAGATTTTTTTTTATTTCTTGCACCACACAGTATGTACATTTCTCAAGAATGCAAAGTGATGAAATAGAAATGTGGCTGCCTTTCCCATTTTCTAATTATAGCTCATGCTCTGAAGTAGACTTGGATTCAGACAAAGAGGAGTGCTTCCCCAAATGATCAACAGACCACTCGACATACCTGAGAATCTCCCCTGCAAATTATAAACATACAAGAGGGAGGCATGCAAATTCCCTGTAGGTTATGTGGGACACAAACTGAAGTAATGGGGCTGTCATGTGACAGCTGTGGGGAGCTGATTTGACAGCGTTTGTTTTGTTTGTGCACCAGCGGCCACAGATGGTACATAAAGGATCTTGTTTCATTTCACTGATATGGAAATGTTGCACTTACAAGGGATCCTTCGAGCCAAAAACCTGAGGAATACTGTATGTACACCCCCCCGCCCACAGCAGTTGTTCCTTGCAAGTGCTCACGGGAAAGAACAGAAGATGCTGGTGATTAGTAGAGCATCACTGAGCATATGGATGAGCGCTAACTGCTACAATGGACAGAGGAACAGAGGAGACACAGAGACAGATGCTGCCACGCAGAGGCAGTACAGTATATGAAAGGTTGTTGAGAATGTTTGGGACATCAGAGGGAACAAATCTGAACATATATGGTACTGAATCAACCACCGGGATTCCTGTGACACAGCGTACTGGACATATCTCATTATCTCCAGATGCAGGATTTATGACAGATTCTTCTCAGCTGCTGATCATCATTTTCACATCTTAATAACAGAACAGAACATAATCAATTACAAATAAATGAAAATAAGCTTTTCATTTGATGTAAAACCAAAAAGTTAGTGGGTTCAGAGTTATATGGAGTGCCAAGGGGGGGAGGGAAGAAATTGGGTGTATGTTATGGTCTGTAGTAGTAACCTGTACGTTTCAAAGGTTGTTAGACTGAAATCACACGACATGAGCCGGTAAGAGACAATAAAATGAAATAAAGATGTAGAGACAAGATAGACACATAGACTTCAGAATCACACCTTAGAACAACAAAACCAAAATGACCTTCACCCACAGTGGCACAATACAGACAACCTCCAGGGGCGTGTGTTTTTCGCCCATTGAAGTAGTGAAGGGACAATAATACACACAGTGTTGGTGCCGTTGTTGCGGATAAGGCAGGTAAGCGCATCACTTCGGCTGAGAGCCTGTATTTGAATCTCTGTGGCCTTTCCGCTGTCAATCGTGCCCCATTGCGGCAGGCTGCTGTGATTCTGAAAGGGTTCTAATGATGGACTGAAAGTTCAAGATGTTCCCTGTGTTTTTTCCTTATGTGTGTTTTTGTGCAGCAAGCGCCCCTGCCTCCCCCAGGGAGATGATGGCACTAAAGGAGAGGAAGGCAGACTACGAGCTGACTGGCAATGCCAGTTACCGTGGCAACAAGGGGGAACACACATCCCGAAAGGATGCTATGATGGGTGCGAACTCCGTTTTACATGTGTGACACAAACACATATTTCCCTCAGCACTCAGCCTTTTATTTCCTAATGTCTGGCTGAAGTTTCACATTCTTAACATGGCATGTTGACCATTAACTGGATCATAGTGATGATCCAACCTGGAGGATGAAACCTGTGAAGTCTGAACACCTCTGTCCCTGCAGGTCTGACCTCCGGTGGCTCTTCGACACTACACAGAGGAGCTTATGTGTCACCAACCGATGACCTGAAGTATAATCAGGTACGACAAGTCCTTGTCAGAAATCCTCATTTTGAGAGTTTATTACATGCTAATTGACTAATACTGAAGAAATGCACGTATCAGACAAATATAATCATGGCAGGACGTAAACTGGTGGTACACTGAAAATTCATGGTTATGTTATTGGATGACATAGAAATTACATATTTCAGTTACATTAGAGCCACAATGGAGATTTAAAAAATGTATTTTTTCTAACATGTGGCCCAAATCCTCTTTCATGTCTGAACGTGGAAAACTTTCGTCTGGTCTCCATCGTCAATCTGCCCGCAGGTCTCTTCCCAAGGACTGCCTTCTGAGCCCTACCCTCCCTTCCAAAACCCTCCCCCGCCTGACAGCAGCAACTATGAGGACCAGGCCTTCTATGAGAACCAGGTACACGCAGGAGGGCGCCCCCCGCAGGCTGACCTCAACATGCACCTGCAGGGCCTCAAATCTACGGGCAACTATGTAGACTTCTACTCGGCCTCACGACCCTACAGTGAGCTCAACTATGAGACCAGTCACTACCCAGCCTCACCGGACTCGTGGGTCTAAGAGGAGCTGGGTGTTGAGGAGAAGGATGGATGGAGGACAACGGGGTCACTGAGAGGGTGGTTGAAAAGGTAGAAGAGAGAAGACGAAAAGACACTATTCCCTTCCCTCTCCATCCTCAACTCAGTGCTCAGCAGCATCATAGGTAGCAGAACAAAAAAAACGGAAGGGAGCAGGAGACGGGGGAGATCAGTAGAGCAGCCATGCATGTGCATGCACACCACCAACAAAACCGAAAACGGACACATTTTCTTTCCGTGTTAATTTTTGTGACCGGCAGCTGCTCTAAGGTTCAGCAGACAGAAACCTAAGGAACTCCTGGGCCACTGGATCAGGACGTGCGAGGGACAGACATGACGTGAGAGTCGGATAGGAAAGGAAGAGAATGACAGGAAGAGTTGGAAAAATAATTTAAGTCACGGTGGACAAGGGCAGAGAAAAAAACGGAGTCAGTCGACACAGGAACGGAAGATGTGGAGAAAGCGAATGGGACGTGTCAAAGGTCGGCAGAGGACACCTGTACATATGTGGTATAGCAACATGGCTTTCAGTTATGTGAAGCACAAGAGGCAGAGCAGTAGGACATGTAGGACATCTGTCACACAAACATTTGGTTCTCTCTATGGCTTCAGCGCAGCGTATCCTCCTCTGGCCGAGATCTCTTCTGGACTGCCATTTGTAACGTTTTCTTTTCTTTTTGTGTTTCTACTTTTTAAATTCTGGATTCCGGTTGTATATTTGACGTACACTTTACAAGGAGATGCATTGTGTACTGTATATTGCACTATTTTCTGTGTCATGCCAGGCCTTTGCCTCTGGTCCACGTCACCTCCTCACTATTGCCCCCTACAAACACACACACTCACACACACACACACATGCACACACACGGGCAAACAAACAGGTGTTCTTATCATTTCGTCCCCAGACCCCCCCCCCAATGAAAACAGAATTCTAGCATTGACCCCGATGCCTCCCCTCAGTCTCACACCAGTCTTAAAAGCATCTGTCAGCCGTTTGAACTTGTGAGGTCCAACATTTTGACTCTGCAGTGCATGTCAGGCCCCGAAACTATGGTGCTCCTCTCATCTTTGGCCATCGCAGAAGAAACGTGACAAGGCCACGCATACCCTTTTTGATTTTGAAATTACACATACATCTGCAAACAAATACCAACACTCAGAACAGATACGTGTTCACAGAGCTGAAGGACAGATCCACTCATTTGTATGGGTTTGAGTTCCAAAAGCCTTTAAATGAAAAAAAAAACAAACAAAGTTGTGTCGGTACATCAGACGAGAGAGACGAACGTGATCGCTGATGACTTGTTGAACCGAAATGGAAACGCCTATGTTGCTGCTGTGCACACTTTCTGAATGACACAAACATGTAGCTGTCGTTTGTGGCTGCAGTGCTTGCAGTGCCTCTCTTCAGAAACAGGAAGATTTTCTTTCAGAGTTTGCAGACTGGTTAAACGCTGCAGCAGGGGGCGAAGGCTGCGGTCGCTGGTATTTGGCTGTGGGATGTAATTCATCTCGAGACAGTATGGTACGTATATGGCTGTTGGCGTCTAAATGTGAGTGTACTTTGTGGCTCATACTGGATGTCAGTTCCACCAGCAACAACCTTCTTGGCACTGATGTCAACTGTACTCGCCTCTAACATGGTGCAATATAGCTTGAAGTAGCGATTCATCGGTTGTGCCATTTGTTGGTAGTAAATGTTCTGTTGAAAAAGCAACATGTTGAACCCATCACCACCCCGAGCTCGTTCCTAAACAAACAGACATCCAACAGACCACCAGCTGCCAAAACGGCTCCAGAAAGGCCCAAACCCAGCGGAGTCACAGCAGCAAAAGAATTCCATGCTACGAGTTTCTCCTCTTTTTCAGGTTTAGTGGATATTTGTCCACATAAACACCACAAAACAACACTTTTGTTCCTTATGAGACCTTCATTTCAGTACCGACTGTGTATATTACTGTGCCAAACTAGGGTTTCTCACCCTCCGCTGAAGACGACAGGGGCGAGTGAAAAGGGTCCAAGTTCAGTTGACGCTTCAGTTTCAGCTGAACATCCTCGCAGTTCTGACATTGCCAGTTTGTAAATGCTTTGGTTTTTCTAAGCTGTTTTATTGAGATGAAACTGTATACTGCACTGGGCCTTGGGGGATGGGGGAGGGAGGGGTAAATAAAAACGCTAAAAATGAAACGGTGGGGGGAATGTGACCAGGTGGAGCTTTGCTTCCTCCAAAGCTGTACAAAATTAGTTGATTTCTGTGTTGTAAATGAATCAATGTTTGGAGTACAAAAGACTTTTCAGAGAGATGGGTGGCAATTCTAACTTCATGGTAGACAAAAATGTTCATAGAGTATGGATATATATTATATAAATATAAATATATACTTTTTATGTGCAGATGTGGATGTCACTTATAGCAGCAACATTACGGAAAAAGACTTGTTAGAAAAACAGCTTCATGTAGGAAATTTGTTCACATTTTATTTTCTGGTCAAGACACTAAATTGTCGACTTTGTGTAGTGGTGTTGATGCTGTGTGGCGTAGACTAGACCAGGGCCCAGGAATCCACGCTGTCAGCTGAAGACAACCGTGAGATGTATTTCCAACATGACTTTTAAATGTGCACAAGATGTTTGTTGCCCCTAACAACGATAACAGACTATTGATCATCAGATGTCAGCTCTGAATCACAACACGGAAAACACACAAATCATCACGTGTTCTGCAAACTGTGTCCCTGTCGCATGAAAATCCCATCGGATTAATTGGTCTCATCTGCTGAAAAGCTAAAATTGCACCCATGAATGCATGAGGGTTTCTTTTTTGTTGTTGTCAATCTGAAGCTAAATTGTTTGTTTTTTTTAATTATAATATCTTTTTTTTTTTTTTTTGTGAAAAACCAAATTGTAAAACAGACCCTGTTTCTCCTTACCTACTGTTACTGTTTAGAGTTCCTAGAAGTCATCTTTCAATGCTTGAAAATGTACTTTTTTGTGGAAACTGTCCCCGCCCAAACACTGGAAGAAAACAGACATACTGTGTTTGTTAGTAAACATCTAAAAGCTGATGACACCATGTATGACAGTGTGGTCCTTTGGCAGAACATCTGATTTTAAGACCTGTAATCAGATAGTAAAAAAAAAAACAAAAACATTGGTTGTTTCAAGACCAAGTGTGTTTTAAAAGGAGAATTGTGAATCTTTCTATCGCCTCAAACAAATTCCAAATGCTCCCAAAAAATATAAACAGTCCATGGAAGAACTTGTGGATTTGAAATGTGTTCATTCTTTTGTTCTTTACTTGTGTTACATAGACGTATGGCAACAGCAGTTTTCCTGATAAAGGAGAGATTTCTTTAGATTCCTGATAAACGTCTTGTGTATCATCAATGTTACTTTCATGCTTTAAAAAAAAAATAACTGTCTACATTAAGAAAACCAAAGGTAATGTATAATGTGGTCAGCTGTAGTTTATTTGAAACAGCCAGTCTGTCAACTCCCTCACTGGCTTCTGGCCAGTCAAAGGATGTTAGACTTAGACTTAGACTTTCTTTATTGTCATTGAAATGTCGTTGCTTGGCTTCCCATTTTTCACCTTAAAGAGTATTTGAGTGCAACAGAGGAACAACAACAATAGAAAAAAAACAGAACAAATAATAAATAATATAATAAAATAATAAAGAAAAATACATAAAAACAATATAAAACAGCAGAATTCAGTATTGCACAGATAATTATATTGCACAGAAAAGTGAAAAGAAAAGTAAAAAAGGGAAAAGTGTTATTTGAAGAACAAGCTCTGAAGAGACATTGCCCAAAGTACCTGGAAGGAGATGTCAGTACAGATGTGGGTTCCTGATGATTATCTCCACAGGTATGCTGCTTCTGCTCCGGCAGATGAAGTCTGGAGAAACATCAGAAAATGTGACTCATTGTTGGATCCATCTAGATTCTAGAATGTTCTGCACATTCTCTGGAGTTCGGTGTAACTCCAGAGAATTAGAGAGACATGAGAGCCACACTCAACCTGCACACTAACTCTCTACTGTCACACATGTGTCTGGTCCGCAGCCCGTCCACACATTAGACCAGTTATTAGAAGTAGAGAGTAGATAGAGCGTAGAAAAAAGTCAAATATTCAGAAACGGGGGATTGTTTAAATGTATGAACTAGTATGAGAAGGTTACATGTAAAATCGATTTATCCTTTTAAAGTTTTATATCTCTTAAATTCAGACAACAATCAAGGTAATATCGCTGGCGCGTCATCATGACGTTGAACGCTGTACGTCACGTGATTGCGGCATCACGTGATCAGGAAATCGTAATGGCGGCGCACTGTTTGGCACGATTCGTGTCCAGGTCGCGTTCTGGACTATCTGGCTCATACTCGGGTAAGACAGCGAAGGTTTTCGGGTGCATGGGTGAGCAAATGCCTCGCTAAAACAAAGTTACACACCATGTGCACGTTTCGTTGGCTGTTACAGGTTGTTAGCTACAGCAGCGGCTAGTTTAAAGCTAACATGTAACATAATCCAGTGACGGTTGGAGTTTGATGCTGTGAAGAGTCGATGTTGACGCACTCACGCTGACGCCTTTCAGACAGTTTGTCATATACATATGCAGCTCAGAAATCTTTACTGTAGAATGATTAAAATATAAAGTTTATTATTGTTATTATAATGAACTACAAGCAAAAACAAATGTGCGTGTAGGCGGGGGAAAGTTATTCATATGTCATAGTCAGTTCACTTGGACTCCACTGAGGAAACTTCACTTTATGCATCTTTGAAGCTTTAATATCTGCACAGATACCATCTCACAATTATGTAATCATAATCACAAATGAAAGCAAACACGGTTATCTAGTATTTTTTAATGCACTGTAACAGCTCAATGCTTGGGCAAATTAATATTTTGCAGTCATGGAATACCGTAATTTCTATTAATTTCAATAATTAAAAGATACTGTTAGTGAATGATGACCCTATTGTCCAGGTTGTTGTTTCAATTTCTCAGGTGAAATCGAATTCAAACTGATTTCTCGTCTTCCTCCTTCAGGACTTTGTGGTTTCCTGCAAAGTGTTTGCTGTTCCCCTACTTCCACACTCTGCCAGCAACATCGACGCTTCTTCTGGAGGAAATGGAAGACGTCGCACTCTCATAATGTAGTTCGCCCAGCTACTGTACGACCTGCCTATGCAGTGCCCAAGGTACAATACAGTACAGCCACAAAGGACACATTCTGTAGGTCCGGCAAATTCACGTCAGTCTTTATCTCAGTATTTGATCTCACGCTCAGTTTTAGACTTTGACTCTCCTTATAGGTCTGTTGTTCCCACGGGTTTCCTGATGAGTACATTATTGAATCCAGTGCCACAGAGGGGGAGCTGGTCCACATGGACTTTAACTGACAAACAAGTCAAGGCAGAAATCCCCTCTTTTCTCCTTCCTGACTGCAGCACATTGTACGTCCTGACTACGTAGGAACTGGACTAGTCCCGGAATGGCCAGACTACATCGAGATCAAAGATCAAGAGCAGATCGAGGGCCTCACCAGAGCGTGCCAGCTGGCCCGACATGTGCTGCTGCTGGCCGGGCGCAGTCTGAGAGTAAGTACCTGCTAACGACCCGTATCGTCTGTGCATCCTTGCCAAGAACAAGAACAACAACAACAACAATCTGGACCTTTTTCTTGTAGGTGGGTATGACAACAGATGAAATAGATTTCATCGTGCATCAGGAGACCATCAAGCACAATGCCTACCCCTCCCCTCTCAGATACGGGGGGTTCCCAAAATCCGTCTGCACATCAGTGAACAACGTGGTCTGTCACGGCATACCTGACAGGTAAACGGTCGCACAAATCAAATGTAAAAATCCTCCTTCATGTTGGTGAATCATTTGTATCGTGACTTCTTAATTTGCCTGCAGTCGACAGCTTCAGGATGGCGATATCATCAATGTCGATGTTACTGTAAGTTGTTGAACACACACACACAAACAAACAAAACAAAACAAAACACTGCTGCTCCATGTAACTCCGTCCTCTCCCTATTAGGTGTATTTAGATGGTTACCATGGTGACACCTCAGAGACCTTCTTGATAGGCCAGGTGGATGAGGTTGCGCAGCGGTTGGTAGAAACTGCCCGACGATGCCGGGACGAGGCCATTGCTGCCTGCAAGCCGGGCGCACGACTCTGTGTAATAGGAAACACTATTAGGTACATGTGTTTTTAAAAAAAAAAAGAAGAAGAAGAATACACTGTAGAATCGTGCACACATCATTCTTCTCCTGACAACTGGTATGTTTGTGTACTGCTGCAGTGAAATAGCCCATGCCAGTGGCTTTCAGGTGTGTCCATACTTCATCGGACATGGAATAGGGTCCGACTTTCACTGTCATCCTGAGATCTGGCACCACGGTGAGTCACGTATGAGGTCATGTGATGACTCTGACTGTGAACAGTATTCATGAGCAGTGATGCTGTGTACTGTGACTGGGCTGGACTGATCGTGTATGTGGACGCTACAGATGCTTGTAGTAGCCTGGAATCTTTTTTTGCTTTTTGTCTTCGCCTGCAGCTAACGACAACAACATGACCATGGATGAAGGGATGACTTTCACAATAGGTGAGTCCCATGTGACAGAGTGTAGATGTCAGGTGTCAGTAATACATCGAATTCAATGTTTTGCAGAACCCATATTGATGGAGGGGTCGGTCGAGTTTAAAATCCTGAAGGACAAGTGGACCGCGGTGTCTGCCGATGATAAAAGGTAGAAAGTGGACTATTTCCATCCCTGTTGGAGCAGCTGCTTCCAGAACAGCCTCAAGAAAATGTGTGTTTATATCCTGCAGGTCGGCTCAGTTTGAGCACACGGTGGCCATCACGGCTGACGGAGTAGATGTTCTCACCAAACTGCCAGAAGAAAACAGTGTGTGACATGAAGCCAAACCCAGACACTTGACAGGGCAACAAGCAAACGAGGTTTAGAATTTGTTTTCTGCGTTCGGCGCTGTGTGTGTCGCCCGCTTGGTTTGTTCGTCTAAATAGCGCCTGCAAAGTCTGAAACCAAATTAGCGATGCGCTGAGACTGCACACCACCACTCCTTTGTTTTCTTCATTATTCCGGTTTTGTTTAAAACAAGAAAAAACTTGATTTTTTGAGTTTGTTTTGAAACAGACTAATGAAAGAACAGGGTGTACAGTGGGATCATGAAATGGGAATCATGAGCAACAGATTTAGCTACAAAGGCTATAGTATGTGAGTATTTAATAAAATCACAGATTTGTTTGCATTTTTAGCATCTAACTACACTTTATGTGTAAAACAATCACACATTGTCGAAATGTAATGTTTATTACTAAATAAATCCACATATTTTGTCATTTGAATTATTGTACAACACGTTTTCATAATTTTTTCCAACAATTTAATCAATAACATTCATGTGATTTTATGTTTTGGTTTGTTTTGGTTTGGTTCTGCTGGTATTGTGAGTTTTTGAGGACAACCAGCAGATGGCAGCGTAATCCACTACTGTGCTGGAACTGGACCGTTCTCTTTCTCCTTCAGCACATCTGTGTACGACTGTGGCCTGTTACCACGAGAACACACACAGCAGCAGCTCTCAGCAGGTCAGACGAGCTCTGTAACATGAACATATGAACATGGATCCAGACCGGTCCACCAAATCACTGTTCACTGGCAGCAGGATATTTCAGTTTTTCGCAGCGTCTCCGAAAACTGTCACGGTTTAAGATGGATTCGGTGCTAACACAGTAAAGACAAGCAACATCTGTGGAGGCCAGAATTCACATTCTGCCCAGAGAGCAAATTCCAGCCATAGCAACATCACTCTGTTCTATTTTCTCCCCGGTTCTCCTCAGCTCTCTGCATCAGGTGGCTTCAATAAGGACGAGTTATGTACCTGAGATAATTTTAGATCACACAAGGCTCTTTCTCTTCTCCCCATCAGTTCGCTGCTCAGTGTGGACTTTCTTCAGCAAGTCTTGCATGACATCTATGATGAACCATAGTGATTTACATTAAGAACACATTCATATGTTGTGCTCGGGTGGACAGTTTAAATTTCATGTGAGGTTGAAAGCAGTCTGGTTAAGTCAGAATGTGAAAGGAGAGAGAGAGAGAGAGAGACCTTGAATTGCTCTGTGATGGGTGTGTGTCCACTTCCTGCCAACGTATTCTTTAATACTTTTAATATGGGAGTGGACAAAGGTGAGCAATCAGGAAATGATTCACATTTTATGTGCCACATGTTAATGTGTGTGTGTGTGTGTGTGTGTGTAAGGTTATTTTCTATAGCAAGGCACATAAAACAACAGAAAAATAACACAGTACATATAATTACCTTGGGAATAATAGAAACTAGAAAAATGAAGAGCCAATTAAAGAAGTCGATGTTGTAGGCTCGGCTCTGGATTTAACCCTCCCCTTGTCTTTAGGTCAATGTGACCCGGCTGCATCAATGTTGCCATGGCTCACACACAATGACCATGATGAACACACACGTTTTATTCTATTTTGAAGTTGCCGATCAACAAAGTATCCAGTGAGACATAAAATAAATCTGCTGACCCGCGTGCGGTTCAGCAGCAGGAAGCCTGATGAGTTACAGGGAGTGGAGGTGGGTTGGACAGTCGTGTGTCGGGAGGAGCAGGGAGCGGCAGGATGAGGTGTTGGATGGAAGCTTCATACTTTTTCTGCATGTTGGGACTCATTCCTGCTCTCCGGTCTCTGCTGCTTTGAATCTTTCCCCCGTGGGCTGTAGTGTTCAGCCTGTGGGTCTTAAACACAGAGTAAAGGAGGTTTAAATGTCACCACATCCGTCACTGACAGTTCTTGTTCCACTGTCCTTTGTTAATGTGGGTTGTTGTTGGTTCAGACCGGCTCAGAAGCACCACAACAATATATCCAATCAACAGAGTTTATACGGTCTAAACTTACAGGTTTTCAATTTGTTCTGTGGAAATTGTCGCGTTTCTTGTTTCCAGACCCTTGTTGTCAGTTTTCTGGGCTGAGGGATTGTTGACATTTTGGGTGACCGCTGGTGGGTTTGAGCCAAGAACGATATGAAGCTGTTTCTCCCAAACCCTCACATTCCACACATGCACAAGTTCATCGCCGTCTGTGAGTGAGAGTGACGCTGTGATATATCACACTTACCTGGCATCCAACTGAAGAGCACCTCAGGAATTCCTGCGTTGCTTGTTGCCCCTGATTAAAAAAAACCAACAAAGTGAACGTGTCATGTTTTTTCAGACTTGTGTGGGCAGATTTATCTTCCACCGATGTCTGAGTAACCTTCACGTCGTGCACTTGAAGCTCCACCAGGACAAACAAACTAGTTAGTGTGAATGTTCATTTTATGAGGGCGTGCAGCTACAGGCTGCTGCTGAACGAGCTGTTTGCACACACACACACACACACACAAACGCATATCAAGGGTGTAAGATGTGTGTGTGTGTGTGTGTGTTGTTAAAAACTGCTGGGTGACTGCTGACACCGGGCGTGCAGGGAGTCGGCCCTCTTGATTGACACTTACTGGGTGGAAAACCGTGTTTTTTGACCCCTTGACACTGTTCATTGGTGGGAATGCCTTTCTCTTGGTTTTAACACGCTGGAAATACTTGTGGAGAGAGGTGATCCCGAGCTCCCAGAGCAAAGGTTTCCGTGTGTTTCGGTGCGAAGCTTTGATTCCTGGGTGTGTTTCTTTGGCTTCTGTGTGGCTGTTTGTACATTTGACTCCTCTCCTGTGTCCATGTGCACAACCACAGTGAGTCGTCTCTCTCTCTCTCTCTCTCTCTCTCTCTCTCTCTGTCTCTCTGTCTCTCTCTCGCTGTCTCTGTGTGGTTCCATGGTATGCACAGCTAGAGGCAAAAGCTCCAGATGATGAACGACGTCTACTGCTGTTGTGTTCTGGGATACAAACGTGGGACAAGATTTCAGTGGCCTGAACAATCCCTCTGCCCCCTCCTGCGTCGGATCAGACTTAAACTGGTTATTCAGCTCAGTGTCTCACTAAATCAAAGTTCAAAAACCT
>JBBMJM010116393.1:0-15021 GCA_037832705.1 Centriscus cristatus
GTGTGTGTGTGTGTGTGTGTGTGTGTGTGTGTGTGTGTGTGTGTGTGTGTGTGTGTGTGTGTGTGTGTGTGTTAATGCACACCCAGTTCTTCACTCCTAATCTCAATGGACGCACCGGGGCCGTGGCGTCGTCCTACAAGCAGCAGCTTAAGGAGTCCACAAGCTCGAGAGCCTTGTTGTTGGTCCCTCTGAAAAGCTTGTAGTACTCGGGTAAACACACTCCATGCCCTCGATCAGGCCCCCTGGGCGGACACAGAGGGTCCTTATAACGTCTCAGATCCCAGTTCCAGTCCCACAAGCCGACTTTCTAGGAATTACTGTGTGTTCAAGAGACTGAACTCAGCAGTTCTCGAATCTGCAGAAAGGATGTTGTTATGCTGTAGTATGTAGTCGTGTGCATAGAATACTATGTAATATTGTTTATCGCTGAAGAGCTGTCGCAAAAAACATTTTTTCCTAATTGTGTTGTGATAAAAGAAATCACCACAGCGTCTGGATGTCTGAATGCACTAAGTGGGACGGGAACTGTAGCACATGCAGCAAAGCTAACATTGAGGTTCACCAGTGTCAACGGACAAACAAATCTGGAATAAAAAGGATTTGAATTATGAACTTTCTCCGTTATATCGCAGATGCAGTCAATGTTGTTTACAATTCAGCTGTTGCGTAATATAGAACACGAGAACGGCCAGTTGTGAATAGTTTACACTCTCCTGTGTCCTTTGTCGTCCCCTGGCTCAGTCTGCAGTCTGCGGGGGGCCATGATGATGAGAAAGGAAACAGCGACCCAAAGGGCTCTTAACACATCATCATTAATTAACGCTCTTACACATACAGAAAGTACAGAGATGTGATGTATTTATTTGACTTGTGGCAGTGTTTGTATTTCAGTTTCAGTAAAAAATTGTCCAGACAGGCGACCTGGGAAAGATAAACATCTTGCGTCCTAAACTGACCACAAGACAGCAGCTTAGCAAGTGTGAGTTCAATAACAGTATCTAGTTTCAATTTAAAATCAGTTTTCATGGCTCTGCTTGTGTAGTATTCCATATACCTCAGTATTTCTCTTCGTTCTCCCATTTGCCGTTTTATGTCCATTTGTTGTGCTGTGGCTTCAGAGGTCTTCAAACAACCTAGAAACCCTAATGACGGCTTTTGTGGCTCACACTGACACCGTCGCCCACACCGCCCTGTCTGATGGTGGCATCATGGACCCAAATGAATGAAAATAGCCTGTTTTTGAGCACCTTCCAGCTCTTAGTGACGTAGGAATGTAAGTGAAGCTAATGTGACTTTGCTCTAATGGATCCTTTGAACAGACCCTTTTCTGGCTTTCACATAGGATTCATTCTCCTTTTTTAATGTTGTACTCCTGTCAGTAGACAGTGGCACACATTAACAATGACAATAACAAAAAAGGAAGGAAAGGATACAAAAAACCACAGAGATAGAAGATTCTATGACATGAGTTATCTAATGTAAATCTCAAGTAGGATGTGAATGTAGTGTCAGTATTTGCATGTATTTTTTGATTTGTGTGTATGAAACAAATGCTAAAATCATGACTGCTAAACCCCACAGTCCGTTTTGGAGACTAATTATGTTTGATGCTGATTAAAAATTCCTGTCAATGCAATTTCAGCATCGAAACACACAGTTAATTTTACAGCAATTAACACATTGTCCTGACTAATGGTCTGACTAATGACAGTGTGTGAGGTTCCTTCATTTGTCTGCTTTTTTTCATTGGTACAGAAATGGCCACCGGTGCTCAAAGTAGACTTGGATTTGATTTGATTCTCTGCAGGGTGTGTGTGTGTGTGTGTTTGTTTGTTGTTTTTCTGGGCATTGGGTGATTGTCCTCATTTGTATAATGGCCTCGTCCCAACCTTTGGCCCTGAGGTTCTCTCTGCCCTTTGACAGCCAGCATACATCCGGCTCCCAGCTCCTGTGTGTTCTTGCCAGTTGGATGTTTGTTTGTGCTGGCACCAGTTGGGTAAGTAAGAGCTTTGATGGTAATCAGCCCAATTAGTCTCACAGAGAGGAGATACTGTGTTGTTGTTTGAGGGTTTACCGGGTATTTGAGTACGCTGTGAGCCTCCTTGACAATTTGTGACCCAGAAAAGATGATCCGGTTGTCGCTTGTAGCTACAGTATCCAAAGCTCCAGACCTGATCTGGATTTTTAACAATAATGTAGAGACAATTTTAATGTAGAGGCAATTTTGCGTCTAGATGCACTTATGTCCAAAATACATTGTCTGTGACATCAGAAACTGACCACATTAATTCAGTAGTTAAAGTGCCTTGACAAGGACAAATTGCTGTATTGTTCCTCTTAAACCATCTGTGCTTGAACCATACAATTAGAGAACGGCGACCTGTAATTCAGAGAGGAGGACTTGACAAAGAGGATAAATATAGGATTTGTTTGTTTGCCTACTTAACCATGTGAGTGTGTGTACAAGTATACATGAGATTGTCTTAGTCAGACTAACAGTGACTCTCGTCAGACTGGCAGAGAGAGAAAAACGCCAAAGCCAGACGTCTTATATAACCACAAATTCCAAACAGACCTTGCTATGAAGCACCGCGTATCAGGTATATCTAATTATCAAGAGCCCCTGAAAGGGGATACACAGGAGCATTGTTGGGGTGTGCAGAGGGCAGCTCCGAGGTTTTCTATCAGATAACCAGCTGCATTTGTGCCTGTTGGACTTTGTAGTGGATTTCTGAAGGAGCAGCTTGAAAGGGTGAAAGATCACTGTCAAGACCCGACTGCTTTTCTCTTGTGGTCTTGATCCTTTGTTATGTCATTGTGGAGCATAACATAGAGTGGTCAAATGTATACTGCTGCTGTGACGCTGGTCGATAAATAGACAATTCATTCACGTCAACCCCCCTTGTAGTGTTGTCTACAAGAAAAGCAGTGTTACCATGACAACAGTATCTGGACAAATTCTAAAATAGATCGCAGCACCCCTTTCTCTGCGTTATTTCCTTTTCATTCTTTCAACAGTGATTTATCACGCATAAATATTAGAACTCCAGAGTACGTGCGCAATGATGAGTTGTGCTGTTGCTGCCTGAAAAGAACAGCACCAGTGCTTTAAAACAGAAAAAAAAAATCATCTAATCAAAATGCTAAATTATGAATATTGTTGGACAGCACACGGTGGGTGAACACGTCCATGGTGACCACAATGTCAGTTGGGGATAAGGGTGAAAAGTTAAATGAACAAGAAATTGCATATGTAGACGCTTTCTAGATACATGGCACACAAACAAAAGGCCTCCTAATCTCTCCAACACATGCATGGACCTCCAAATGAGCTGGACAAAACAGAATGCGACCTCATGACGTCAGAAGCACAAATGCTGGACACAGATATGAGCAATAAAATGTGACATCAGTGTGTCCAGGTGGTTTGGACCCTGGTTTGGACCCTATCTATGTGTGTTTGTTTAGGCCACTGCTTCAGCTTTCCTTTTTTTTTTTTAATGAAGAGGACATTTTATTAGATCATGTCTTAAGTGTCTAACCGGCGATGAATGTAGGGAAATAACTAATATTTGACCTATCAAACGCTGAATATGACCTTTTCATGGTTTTTAACAAGAACCGAGGCTTGTCGGACTGCACCACGTTCAGGCTCCCAGTTAGGCATCTTCAAAGATGTCTGCGTGTCTGTTGAACACAACAGCAGGCTGCTGGTGAGGAGAAAAAGAGAGGAAGGGTGCACCATCACACGCCGCTGCTTTTCATGGCTCTCAGATAAGTCCATCATGCTAATTGGTTTCATGCCGCTGCATAAGCAAGCTGTTGTTTTGACTTCGGCTGATTCTTGTGAGGATATGAATTTTTAAAAAGCCTCTTTTTTTCATAGCCACAGTGTGTAAATTCACGCTCTGCCTATTCATTCCGTCAGCCTCCAGGGTCAAGTTCAATCGAGCCGGGTTTTATATTCCAATGACAAGAGACTGTAGCATGTGATGTCCATTGTAACTGGAGACAGTGAGACTGAAACTGCCAAAATTGTCACCCGCTTACAGGGGCTGTCGACCACGAAATTGCTCTCCATTTTCCTTCATGCACTCATTTAGGCTTTTGGCTCTCTGTAAAAATCCTCATGCCCCTCACTTGATGGCCATGAATTAATCAGCAGAGTAAGGGGAGCTAATTTTAGAATGGCAGACATGGAGATTGCTCACGTCACAAAATGTTATTTTCCAGGAAACCAGGGACACTGCTAATTATTTCTTTCCAGGTGAGTAGAAACAAATGCTAAACCTTGAACAGAGTAAACCAGCTTTGGAGAACTTTGCTCAGACTTGCTCTGTGTTTTTGGCAGGTGACAGTTCAAAGACGTGTTCTTCGATGTCAGAGCTACTCGTCAGTGTGTAGAATAGCTCAGTTTTAACTTTGCCGAATTCTGGATTTCGGCACAATAACTTATTTGTAGTTGTCGACTGAAGAAAAGTTAGATTCTAGTCATGATTCTGTGTGATAGGAAGTGACTTTACACTGTAAGTACTTAGAATTACGACGTCTCTGCAGTTGCACCATGTGACAGTTGATACTGTGATTGCTTGGTATTGTGCTTATACGATTATCTGAATTGAATAATCTGAATTGACTATTTTGATGCTCAGAGGAGCTTCAGCTATCGTCACTGCACAAACAAAGAGTGTTGTCAACACATCACACATCCTCTCATTCTGTGCAGACACACGACCACACCGTGTGGGCGGGTGCTGTCTGCAGATGGTGCGGTCAGTCACATCCCTCGTGCCACCTTCTGGATTCTGCAGCAGACATGAAAGGCTGTTTTTTGTTTTTTTTTTTTTGTTGCCACGAATGAAGATATGTTTCCATGCATCTGTGGATGGGAGTAATGTGCTAGACTGAACGGTCCCAAATGTTCTGTAACCTGTTCTGTGCCCCCATGGGCGTCAGTTTGGATTGATAGTTGTCAGGTACAGAGACACACAACCAGGGTTAATCCACGAAATCAACGTCTATGTGCGCACCAGACGTCAGTGCTCTAGTACAACTGACCTGAACTTCACCCCTTTGTTTCCTGGAAGCACTTGTTTGCACTGTGAGGACAGGGCACCTGTGCTGGCAAAGCCTAAACCCTGGGAGGTTGTCTGCAATTTATTATTGGCATCGACACCGAGAGGCACATGCCCAGACTTCCAGGCTCATGTGTGGACTGGTCATTAGAGCTTCTCCGTCTTATCAGCCGAGTTAAGAAAATGAGGGGTATAGAATCTGTCCAAGTAGCAGCTGCTGACCGTGAAGGTTCATGGGTGGAGCTGTGGAAGGTACTGTAACTCAAGAAACACAGATGACAGGTGGGACTAAAGGTGTTGATAACACCTCTAGTCCCTAATGATTTCCCCAAGCGCATACACAGGGACCAAAGCAACACACCCCGTTTGATTTGCATGGACGAGCTGCCTTATCCACAGATGGTTAAATTTGCTAATGTATCCTTTTTCTCACCAATAATGAGAGGGAGGATTGAGATATGAAGTGACACATGTTAACAGGCATAAGATTATACATTTATATTAGGTGTACATTTATATTTCTGTAAAATGCTGCTCAAGTTCAACAGAGTATCAAGTATGAACGGTAGGCGTATGAAAGGCACTTTGCAGCTGCTTCAGTTTTTGCCAGTGATGACTCATACTTCCTCTGGCTCTGCACTTACATTACCTGAAGCTTCTGGCTTTAGTGTATCTGACCTCGAATCATGAGAGAGAAACTTCTCCTTGCTCTCAATACCATTTCCTGTGAAATGCGATCAGAACTCGTACGTCATTCCGGCTGGACAGTTTGCAAAGAAAGGTTAGAGGGTGCGCGGGAACTTAATAGGATGGCCGGTGCAAAGGGTCAGTGAGAGTTTGAGCTGTTCTTTGCAGGCCCTTGTTACTTACTTGAGAACAATGGGGAAACCCTGCATCACAACTGGCCAGGGTTCGTCTGTGACCACAGCAAATACATGAGGTAGAACCCCCCCCCCCCAAGGGCTTAACTCATGTTCCCCCCTGCATCTCCCTCTAGCCCTCTAGAGTTCTTCCCCTCTGTTTTGCTGATTGCAGCCTGTGCGAGCGAGGCCGTGTTCCCCACCTTCATCTGCCGTTGTCAGTTTATTACAAGTGAAATCTCTCCCCTTGAATTTCAATTGAGAGGCTTCAAAGTGAGCGGCTCAGTGGTTGAGAGGGTCATCAAACAGGCCGGATGCTGCGGCGTCACAGGCCTTCGAGGACTCTCTCGGCCCACTGCTGAACAACTGAACCCTTGTAGGCTATCCCAAATTGCCTTAAAGAAACACCACATCCACTGGTCTACAGCTGTCAGCAGCGCATCGACAGCATGTTGTTGTTGTTGGGGTTTTTTTCAGATAACTATACAATTGTGTATCTGTTTTCCTCTCGAGTTATGAATCACCTTCACAATGAATGATGACAGCACCTCCTTAGAAACACCCCATCCCTTATCCATCACATCCCACCGCAGTTCAGATCTGACACATCTGACGTCCCGACCAGTTAGTTTGTTGATTGACGTGACAGTGCATTGTAGCAGTAGTTACAATGCTCCATGTGACTCTTTTCTGTCTCTTCGTCTCATTAGATGGTGGTTCTGATGGACCCCATGGAGGATCCAGACGACATCCTGCGTGCCAACCGCTCCAGGGAAAAGACATACATGTTTGACGTTGCGTTTGATTTTTCCGCCAGTCAGGTTTGTCGAATTGATTCCATCACTAACTCACCAACTCCCCAAATCCATCAGAGACTGTACCAAACTTCAAGCTTTCCAAATCCATCTTTTTAAATTAGCTATTAATGTTTGATGATCTCTATCCAGTTTTAAATGCTGTATTAAAGTTTACATTCTATGTTTGTTTTATGTCTTAACATCTGATGTATGAGTAGATTTATCACTGTAAAGTGTGAAGATAAATCTTCATGAAATATGAAATAATACGATGTTCCCCTTAAAATTCAGAACATAAATCAATTTGTGTTTGTGTCTGCAGGAGGAGGTGTACCGAGCTACAACCAAAGGACTGATCGAGGGCCTCATATCAGGCTATAATGCCACCGTGTTTGCCTATGGACCCACAGGTTTGTGTGTCTGTGTGTGTGTGTGTGTGTGTGCGTTCATGGAGGAATTTACTTTTCACTTATATTTATTTTTTACCCTTGTTCATTCTAAATCTCTTGTGTCTTTTTTGGCAAATTGTAGTGTGGGTCTGATTAGAAAGTGAGTCATGCTCCAACTCCCACGATTCCAGTGGGCAGGGACAGATTGACAAAGACTGGTCAGGCTCTATTTCTGCATGTCAGGGACCCATCTGCCTCTCCTCTGCATTCTGTGTCCATCTCTCCAGAGAGTCTGTCTCTTTTGTCTCCTCATGTGGGGAAGGTGACACCCTGATCAGAGTTAGTATGTTCGTACGTGTGAAGTTGCCATAAAATCAATGGACAACTGGATTGTGATCATTTTAAGCAACATGCTCATTTCTTGACATTTTGTTTTTAACAGTTCTGCAGAGCAGACTCAAATACCGCGACAACATGTCATTTAGGGCAGACGAGTACCTCCCTGAAAACCGATCATCATATTCCATTTTCTTCCCTGTTTCTAGGCTGTGGGAAGACATACACAATGCTGGGGACAGACAAGGAGCCGGGCATTTATGTTCGAACCCTGAACGACCTGTTCCGTGCCATTGAGGAGACCAGTGACGACATGCTGTACAGTGTGTCTATGTCTTATCTAGAGGTAATGTCATTCTCATTACAATCCGGCATCACTGACCAGTTAATGCAGACGACATTAAACGTCTGATAAATGTGAGTTTTTTCTGTCATGCCAGCACAGCGTGAATCTGTCTGTGTGTGTCATTGATCGTCTGGCTACCAGCTGCAGTCCATGTAATAATTTGTAGGTGAATTAAAACCACTTGAAGCGATGTGCTGTGGTGAGTCAGTCAAAGCTCTTCAGCAGATTTTAGCCTGTGCCTCAGAAAAGTGAACAGAAATCAACAGTCAAAAAGTCTGCTTTTGTTTGTTTTTTCCTTTAAAAATGTACGGGGTGAGGCTAAAAATCAGGTGCGCTCTATAGTCCAGAAATTACAGTACTCGCTCACACTTAAACAATGCCACACAAATGTTTTACCATGTTCATAGCAGGCATATTGTCTTTTCATAGAAGGACGTATGTACACACGTGCGCCCAAGGGAAATGGTTGGCCTCAGCCTTAATGAGGTGTAGAGCAGATGGCAGCATGAACATAAAGAAATGGGACTGATTTGTTTACAAGTTTGAGTTAGAGAAAAGAAATCAGAGAATCCTCGGTGGAGAAGATGATGGACGTGGCCGTTGATGAGTACAACTTTTGTTATTGTGCAGAAAACATGACAAGAGCGTTCATCCATTGTCAGAAAATGGAACTGTCACAAAGAAAGCATTTACAAATGTTGCCACTTGAGTGGTGGGTTTGTATCCGACATTGAAATTACATCCTGCACTGTCACTGACTATTACTATTATTATTCTATTCAGTGATGGTCCTTGTTATTGAAGTGGAGCTCTTTACATGCAATGTGGGCAGGTAGATGGAAAAATATGTGCCTCTGAAATACAGTGTGGATGTATTCTAACCCGCTGCAGAACCAATCCTGACATGTGTGTTTGCTGTTTCCAGGGAACAATCTGTTGCCACTGCTACTGCACCACAAAGTTTTACACCATTTTACAACCTGAGCCGCTTCAGCATGCACAGAAAGACAGCAAATAGATACATAAGTGAGACACCTTTATAATATATATGTAGGGCATTAATGCCCTAATGATGGTAACTGTATTATTACCTTATACACAGCAGCAGCAAGAATCATTCATAACTAATAGAGAGAACAAACTTTAGAGAGCAAACATAAGCTAGTTAGTACAAATGCCTTCATGTAGCATTGTCACTGCTAACATGTTAGCGTTGTCATTGTGGAAATGTAAAGCCCCAGTCTCAGAGAGAACCGCCAGCTGAACACTCAACATCTGCAATAAAAGAGGTGGAAAAATACTACAGAGCAAACCGTCTCCTGTCAGCGGCAGTAAAAGCATCGACTGGGTCTGGGGTTTTCTTCACACCCTCCATGCTCCTCAGCTGTGTTTTTTTTTTCCCTTGTGGACAGTAACAGCAGTGCAGCAGGTTCCTAACAGGTTCCTTGCTGGAAATGTAGCACTTGATGTTTTCTGCAGGTTTTGGTGAGTGACGGAGGTTTGAGAGCCTCAATGGAGCCTTGTCTGGGAATAGAAATGCCTCCTGCTTCGTTCTCATCTGAGACACAGAACTTCAATTGTTTTTCACCTTCTTTTTCACTCAGGGGGTGTTTCTGTATCTGTATGTGCATTTCCGTAGATCTACAACGAGATGATCCGTGACCTGCTGAACCCCTCGTCAGGCTTTCTGGACCTGAGAGAAGACGCAAAGGGAGAAATTCAAGTTGCCGGAATAACCGAGGTGTCGACCATCAACGCACAAGAGGTGGGACGAGCTGCTGAAAACTGCTGAACTTTGTTGTTGAACCTTATGTTTATTTTATTTCCATTTATGTTATTCTTGTATATGTCACGTGCAGAATGCAGAACTGTGCCGTGTCTTTTCAGATCATGGAACTGCTCGTGAAGGGGAACAAACAGCGCACACAGGAGCCAACAGCTGCCAATCAGACGTCATCTCGCTCCCACGCTGTGCTGCAGGTGGCCGTCAGACAGCAGAGCCGCTGCCGTGACGTCCTTCAGGAGGTCCGCTTCGCACGCCTCTTCATGATCGACCTCGCGGGCTCTGAACGAGCTGCACAGGTGTGGACCAAACCCTGTTGAATTTTGTTGTATTGTGAACTTTTACTTTACTTTTATTGTAACTTGCACAACAAACACCTCCTGAGAGCACAAAATACATGCAAATTGTATTCTTTCAGCAAGAGGTAGACTTTGGGTAACAAGTGAAAGAGTGAGATAATGAAGACTGATATCAGGTTCCATCAAAGGGTGTCTGCTGTGGACTGCTGCCACATAGTGAAACAGAGCAGTAATTATATAGAATTAGTTATATATATTGTGCCATTCGTGCATTCACCAGTGGATTAAATTGTCCAATTGGATTAAGTTGATTAGAGTGGATCACTATAAATGTGGAAAAATTAACTGAAAACAATCATAAATGAACCAAAAAGTAATTAAATATGGAGTGTTGATGAATGTCATTGTCATTCTACTAGAGCTATTCTGGAAAGTTAATATCCCAGGTTGATTTATTGCTGTGGCCTCTTTATTCACAGTCAAGTGGGGATGTTGAAAAGCATTTGCTCAGCCTGTCACTCCGTTTTCAAATTGCGTCTGCTTTGTATATCATCATTGTTGTCAGCCCCGGCTCGTGCGCACACACTAATGGAGCGACATGTGAGCAGCTGGGGAGTGAGAGCACTTATTTACCATGGAAACGGTCGTACTCCCTCTGAATAGCTCGTATGGCCTCTGTTTGGAAGAAGTGAACAGGACAGAGAGCTGTTTGTCACTTGATGCTGTTTTTCCTGCCGTTTAAAACGACAGCTGCATGTGGGTAAGGTGGGAGATTACACCATCTCCCGGCCAAGACGTGACACATGACAGATACTCTGAAAGACACTGACTTACTCACAACTATAAAATAATCTTTCTTTTAAGGCCTGGAAATCAGTCTACGTCACATCCAGTTAGAACCAGAATCTGTCTTAGTGTATCGTTCATGATGGATGATGTTAAAAACATGTTCCCTCTTGTTCCATTTTCTAACAAATATATGGAAAACTGCACAGTACAAATGTATTGTCTGTATTTGTGTGTGTGTATCCGTCAGACTCAGAACAGGGGCCAGCGGTTGAAGGAGGGAGCCCACATCAACCGTTCTCTTCTGGCTTTGGGCAACTGCATCAACGCTCTCAGTGACAAAAACGGCCATAAATACGTCAACTATCGAGACAGCAAGCTGACTCGCCTGCTGAAGGTACGACAACCTAAATAAGTCACCGTGCAGCATCTTTCTGTTTGACGACTGATGATTTATCTTCTTCTTTTTGTGTGTCTGCGGTTGACAGGACTCGCTGGGCGGGAACAGCCGCACCGTCATGATAGCACACATCAGTCCGGCCTCTGTGGCGTTTGAGGAGTCCCGTAACACACTGACGTATGCGGACCGTGCCAAAAGTATTAGAACACGGGTGAGTTCTTGTATTGGTGTTACTCTTCACACTATTCACTTTGTTGTGTGTGCTGACAGTGTTGGGTCCTAAAGTTTGCCATCCTGTCATTTTTGTCACAGAATTAAAAGTATAATAGTGACAAAGGAACACAGTGCTACTACTGATACATGCAGTAATGAAGAGTCGTGTATGTTTTTGCTCACTATAGTTTTTCTCAACGTTGTGTGCTTCAGGTAAAGAAGAACCTGATAAATGTCTCATACCACATTGCTCAGTACACCAGCATCATCTCCGACCTGCGCTGTGAGATCCAGCGTCTCAAGCAGAAGATCGCAGATCAAGCAAGCCGCCAGCTGACCACAGACAGGGCAGACATCCGCCATGTTCAGGGTGAAGCCTCGTTCCCTCCCCGACTACCAGTGCTCAAACTACAAACGACCGACCTGTTTGTAATGGATGTCGCTCTCGACATGTCGTCTGCAGCGGAGGTCCAGGCCCATTCCAGCCAGCAGAGTCGCGCTGAGATGGATCAGTTGAGGGAGCAGCTTCTGGATGCGTTCCGCCAACAGATGGAGATCAGGAAGAGCCTGGTGGAGCTGGAGAACAGCAGCATGGAAATCCAGATTGAGTCCTCCAGACACCTGCTAACTATCGCAGAGTGAGTGTTTGTCTCTGCTCCCACGTGATTCTTAGACGTTCAGGAATCCAGACCCAGTTATTTAGTGTGTGTAAAGAAAATTTACATAATCGACACTCACTTCTTCTACGCTCATTGAACGCATCGTTGATTACTTCCTGTCTCCAGTTGTTTTGTTTCATCTCAGTTAAAATCTTCTCTTCTTTTTTTGTAGCTGGGAGCAGGAACGTAGAAGGCGACGGAGGAAGTGGCGAGCAGAAAAGAGAAAGGAAAGTGTGACTAAGGATGAAAGTGAGAAGGACTCCGACTGCCCAGAGTCTCCTCCGGACAGCGCAGAGACTCAGGAGGTGGCGATGGCCAGAGAAAACCTGGGTGTTCTCATGGCTGAACAGAAGAAGATCCAGAAGCAGAAGGTAGAATTATTTTATCTACTTTTCAAACCGAGTGAGTTCAGGTGATAGAGGGTAGAGTGTCCATCTCTGATTGGTTGTCTCACTCCTCCACAAGGCGCTGCTCGAGCGCAGATTTCTAGAGCTTCGCGATCAGGCCCGGCACCTGGAGGAGCTGCTACCACGGCGGGTGAGCTCTGAGGAGCAGCGCGAGGTGCTGGGGCTCCTCTGCAAGGTCCACGAGCTGGAGATCGAGAACGCAGAGATGCAATCCCACGCGCTGCTCAAAGACAACGTCATCCGACAGAAGAACGTCGTGGTGCAACGGTTCGAGCAGCATCGGCACCTGTGTGACGAGATCATACAGCAGCAGCGCCGATTCATCGACGGTGAGTCCAGACGACGTCCTGTGGTGACTGCTGGGAGGATCGGGCTTTTGTTGTAGACACAGTTGATGTCTGTGTTCCAGACCACAGCCTGCCCGTTCCTCCGCACCTCCAGGAGCTGTACGATATGTACATACGAGAGATGGATGAAAGGAAACTGGACAGGGCCATGGCGCTGGATAAAGTGACCACCAGACATTCCATGAAGGTAACCGCTGGGCGACAACTCCATTTAGTGATCTTACCTGCATTCCTACGATGGTCTCAGTGAACACTGATTCCGAATTCTTTTCCCAGGAGGGCTCGCTACCCAAGATCACTCTACCTGTTCAGGGTCGGGACAACATGCAGGACATGGAGTCAGACCAGGAGAGTCTGCGCAACATGTGCACGGACAGCAGACGAGACCAGGCCAAAATGCGTAGACACACGTTACCCCCCATCCTGCCTGAACCTGAGCTGTACGACATCCTCTGATAAAGTGAATCTATTAGTCGTACATGTCAGAGGTCTCAGGGTCTCATTGTGCTTCTCTCTCTCTCTCTCTGTGTCAGGGACAGTAATAGAGTTTTCAAGTGCAGTCCGCATGCCAGGCAGATGAAAAACTCAGCCGTTATGACGCCACCTCCAATCCACATCAACGGAAAGGGTAACAGAGAGGTGAGCGCGTTTCATCTTTGCCTGAGCGATGTCTCCCACTGTGCAGTAATACAGAGAGCTGCTGTTTGAATTTCACTCTGGTTGAACATTTCATGAGAGACAGAAGTCGTTCAGTCAAAGGTGTCTGATCATAACGTAGCGTCGCTCGTCTGCAGCTGCAGCCACTGGCTCCTGTGAGCGCCCTGAGCAACAGCCACCTCAGCCACAGTGTTAGCAGCCACCTGGACTCTTCACCTGAGAGCAGCGAGGCAGGGACTGAGATCCCCGTCTGCCGAAACGGTAAGAAGACGAAGAAGAAGACAACTAAATCAGAAAGTGAGCACAGAAACATCACAAACGTCTCCACAGAGCGGCAGAACATCCTGAAGGGGGTTCAGAACATTTCGATGAAGGCAGCCCGTCGACGCTCCAAAGCCCTGGAGATGGACGCCTTCCGGTTCCCCCCTCCCCCCTCTCCTCTGGACCCCAAAAAGCAGAAGAGCACCTTAAGTGAAACGCCCCCTAGAGGGCTGCCGATGCGCCGGGGCAGGCAGCCCAGCCCTGAGCTCAGACATGCCACCTCAGACGATAACCTGTCCAGCAGCACCGGCGAGGGTCCCGGCCTCCAGGCCACATGGACACGCCCACGCAATCGTCAGCTCGCCACCAAAACACAAACCCCTCGCGAAGCTGACTTTGACGGTCGCCGCAAGAAGAGGCGCTCGCGCTCTTTTGAGGTGACAGGTCAAGGAGTGAGTATAATCCTTGTAGTCGTATCCTTGCAGACACATTTCATTCATGATTGTTGGAGACAATAAAAACATGATTAGGATCAGAGACAAATATTCGGTTCTCATCATTATTGCACTTTTACATTTCCTTCACTTGTAGTTGCCTCAAACCAAGACAACTACAGCTCCGAGGTTCCGTCCTCTGGACAGCACATCGGACCCGCATCTCCACATCAGCCAACCCCAGCTCCGCCCCCAGTACAGAGGCATCCCGTTCACTAAAGTCAGGGCACCCTACAGCACCCAGCAGACAGGTAAACCACTGTCAGTGTCTCCACATGGACATTCCTCCTCAGCTCTCCTCACAATGAAACTCTTTCTGCAGGCTCAAATGCTGAGTCATCCACATCCCACATGAGTAACCTGAAGCGGATGCCCCATCTGCGGCAGCCTCAACCCCTCCTCTACATCACCACGACAGGCGGCAGCGGCCAACGGACACGCAAACACTGAGCCCTCATCTGAGTTTACCGTCAACGCCAGCACTGACACTCAAACCAGCCACCCATCGTCCATAGAAGGTGGACGCTCTCAAAGATGGAGAGCGTCTTCAGTGGTGTTGACGGACCAGCATGCCTACAGACTCAACAAATTACCAGTGGTTTCCTGTCACATTTCGACTTCAGCTTCTCGTCTCACTGTCTTGATTCCAGCGCTGTTTGTAATGTCTGAACTTGTTACAGTTATTGTGTTCATGGGACTCGACCCTGAAAGAAAACGTTATTTGATGAAGGATAAAAAAGCTGGAGGGGTATTACCACTGTTAACTGTGGTCTGCTGTCAGTTTGTTTCTTGTTCGTGCAGTTGTGCATTTTACTGATGCTGATTCATGAGAGAGAACATTTGGACTTTTGTGCACTTCTGGATTGACTCTTATGGTATTTGACATACCCCAGGTCTATGCCTTTTTATCTG
>JBBMJM010116403.1:0-27717 GCA_037832705.1 Centriscus cristatus
TGTGTGTGTGTGTGTGTGTGTGTGTGTGTGTGTGTGTGTGTGTGTGTGTGTGTGTGTGTGTGTGTGTGTGTGCGTTATCAGGTGCTCTGAGTGTCTGAGTGTCTCTGAATGACACCTTATATAAGATCCGATGTACAGCTGTGTCTGGGTGCAAACCAGAAAGTCGTAGGCTGTGACGGGATCTGAAAGAGCTTGTCTTTCAATTTACATTCAAAGGGATAATGTGTGGTTTGGGGGCTATGATTCCTCGGATCTCGGTTTCATTATTCTGCTTCATTGTATAATAGTTTATTTAATCATGAATATTCATCCAAAATGCTTTAAATATCACTACCAGTATCGCTTTCCTCATTAAATAAATATCTGAGTGGATGTTGTGGGGAGATATAGAAGGTGAAGACAGATGAGTGCATGCTAACACAGTTTGAAGAAGGGGATTCAGTAAATAGCGGTTGGGCATCTATTGCCACCATTATTTCAATCGCATTGCTCATTGGATCACAAAATGAATTTACATCTCTTGTCAGATGAGTGGTGCAAACAAGTCCAGTCACCAACAAATCAACCTAAGTCATAATGAGCTGGCTGACTGAGAACCTTCACTGACTACTGTATTCCCTTTCTGTTTTACTCATCCCAGTGAGCTCCTGTTCATGGAGCACACGCTCCTCACACCAACGAACCAAATGCCCATTTCTCTTCAGCTCAGCCAAACCCAAGTTGGATTGGTTTGTCCTCCAGTGTTCCCTCACTGTAGTAAATGTTACCGTGGTTTTGCATGCGGCCACACTTCGTGCACACCTAAAGAAGGTTGTTAAGTTGTATTATCTGCGAATTGTCAGATTATCCAATTTGTGGTCTTGGCAGTTATGGCCAATCCATCTTCCCTACACCCACATTGGTGTTTTTATTGTGAGGTCACGACACAGAGTCACGTGGAATCCTTGAAGCAATGTGCGGTTCACTTTCTGTTGGCCACTGAGCCGATGAAGTAAAGCCAGCTACCCTCCAGTCATCACCTCGGCAAAATGAAATACAATCTGTAGTAGGCACAGGGGATTATGTCTCCACAGAAAGGACAGAATCGGCCATTCCAGGCTGCTAAAATGTCAAGACAGAGGAATTTTGTGAATGTATAAGGAGTGAGCCTCAGTGCACACAGACCTGCACATCTTTGAAAATAACCCTCTTGACACAGCAGTTCTTCTGATTAAGTGAACAGCCTTTATTGGCCGCAGTCTATATTGGCCTCACAGGCATAATTAAAAGGAACGCAGTGGTCCTATACACCCTAACAACGGGGGAAAACCACAGAGTGCAAGTCATTGTCTGGATTTCACTGTCATACAGGCATTTCCGTGAGCAGCGAGCAGTGCACACAGGAGACATAGTGGTGCAGCAAAGAAAACAAAGTTCTGAGAGGGATGATGACACACAACACCTAATATCTGCGATCTGTTCCTTTACGAGAACATCGGTGTGGTATGGTGTGATTCAATGAGCAGATAAGTAATATGCTCTCCCGGAAGCATTTTCTTCCTACTATTTATAGTCAGACTCACCTTCACCTGCAGCTGACAATGGACTCCATCAGGACAATCGAGGTCAAGGAAGGTGCGCAGACCTTTGGCGGTCCCGGCCTCCTGTGCCTCCCCCGTGTGGGCTGGACTAATGAGCAGACAGCTGCTCCCTTGGTTGAAACGTCTCTGTGGTGGACTGTACCTGGGAGAGGCAGAGACAATGTCACCTTCATGTTCAGGCACATTACAAGAGCAACCAAAGGAACTGGTGAAGTCAAGAGAAAACGTGCACCAGATTAGTGAACTGCAGGAATCGTGGAGCCCTCCTTTCTTCCTTCATGAGCACTAATACACTGGAGCCTGATTTATACTTCTGCGCCTACACCACAATGCACAATTACATGTGACAGGCTAGTAATAGGGAATGTGCAGACCCACGTCAATTTGATGCAGAAGCACAAATCGGGCTTAAGCGGACCGGTGTGGTCAGGCTCATACTGGCCTTCTGTTTTTTCTTCTCCCAGCCGGCATTAGACATCGTTTTTTGAAGCCGAATTCAATAACACGCGGGATGGATAGAAATGCTCTGCAATGTAATGAGGAGACTTTGCTGAGACGACAAATACAAATGTAGAATAAGAGGGTGAAATCCAGCTAGGCTGGGTGATTAGGCCTCATTTGGATGTCGTCTGCACACTGTGTGGAGCGGCTGTTTCAGGGTAAGTCAGTCACTCGGATCTAAGGCCTGAAGTAACCGGGATTATGTGTCAATTTGCCACCCAGCTGCAGCCCTCGACTCCAGAGCACAACATGACTCCCTCTAATTTGGCCACGCTACCAATTAGGGCCCTGCAAAAAGACAGCGGGGCCGGTGCTCTGCCGTGGGAGCATGAAACCCGCCATTGTTTTGTTTGTAAGTTTCCTAGCTCAAACTGCTGAACGGGTGGCTGGTGTCATTTCGAAGGTAAGTAATGATAAAATCCGAAGGATGCACCGTGCGATCCAGTGAATGCATTTGTGTCAGCCATATCTAATGTCTCATGTCATTCCACAGGTGGCCAAGGTCAGTTCCCCATCACTCAGAATGTGACGGTGCTGGAGGGGGGTGCAGCCAACATGACCTGTCGGGTGGATTACAATGATAACACTTCCCTCCAGTGGTCAAATCCTGCACAGCAGACCCTATTCTTCGGGGACAAGAAAGGTCAGTAGTTACCCAGAGTTCTGGTAAATAATGAGATAATTCATCAATCTATTTTTACAAATGGGACATTGTCCCTCCTCGCTACTAGAACAGGATAACAGACAGAGAAAGACAGAGGATGGCATCAAACAGCGACGATTACCCTGTCTGTCGTGGCAGAATTTAATTAATTTATGTGTGCAAGGATACCACAGGGTAGAAAGAGAAGAACAGAAATCAACAGTTATTGGATTGAACTTTTATAATCACGTCGCACTGACTGTGTTGTTTACAACTCTGTGAAGCCTGTGGATTGAGAGATGATTGGGCCTAATCAGCGTTTTAGATGCCCTACATTTGTATAGCTGTTTGGGTGTCACTCGGGGGTGGGGTGGGGTGGGGCAGTGCGGAGGGGATGAGAGACATACTGTTACAACCTTGTGAAACAAGGCCGAGGCAGAATAAATTATAATGTGCTTTCACAACCACAAATCCAATTTAAAGGTGACAAAAGTCTGGAGATGATAAATTGGAATTGGGGTGCGTGATAGTGGTACTGGTCTTGTCGGGGTTTGAGGTGTTCATCCGTCAGTGTTTCCCACAGCATATTACCCATTTCATTTACGCTGTTGCTGCTAATCCAATATTATTGGTTCAGTGATTGAAGATGAACTCCCACTGAAGAACAATTGATAGCAGAGAGAGAGAGAGTCACTGTCTGATTGGCATAAATACATTCTCCCTCACAAGTGATTGGATTCACAAAAGACGTCGGACGTCGAAGGTGTAAGATTAAATTGCTTCCCAATACAATTAAATAGAAGTTAACTGAATCACTAATAGATACGTTTGTGTGGAAGCCCAAAGGACTTGAATTCAAGCTAAAGTCATTTAGCCTTTCGCTTTTTATTGTTAAGTCCTAATTCTTTATATTTTAAACCGAAGAAGCAATTTAAGTCTCCAAATGAGATGTAACAAATAATGACTCATTTAAATTGCTTCTGTTGGACATTTCATTCAGCTTAAATAAAGCTACTTTTGCAGTTTTGTACACATTTTCCCGTGACTACAGGGGTGAAATCTGGATGTAAATGCAGAACGCCGCCTCTGCAGAGTACAAATGTGAAGAGCCACTCTGCCCATGGCTTGTTGGGCAGCCATTTATATTTCATGACAGGATCCTTTTTCCTGACGACAAAAATGAATGTGGTCCAAGCAGCTGAGGTTGCCAGGGCTAAGTGCAGGAACACTTGCTCTCCATCTCGTTCTAAACAGCCAAATAAAAAGCTTTATTGGCACAACTGATACGATGCCCACGAGGCCATCAGGAGGAACGGGAGGCGTGGAACAACACAGACTTCATGCGAGGAAGAGGGTGGGACACCTGGGAAGAAATCTCATCTGTGCCAAATCACCAGTTAATTGCTTGGCACTGTCCCTCTTCTCCCGTTTGTTGTGCCTTCTTGTCGGCCGCGGTGAAAAATGTTCAATTCAACTTTGCGCGCCCCAACGCAGACCGCCACAGAAAGGATGCTCTGTCCGTCAGATGCGTAGACCGTGTCCTTGTTACATGTTGTCTCGATACATTTCCCCCTCTTCATCTCTGTGCGTTCGCTGCTTGCACCCCTCTGTTTGTGACAATCCCACCGGGAGCCCATGACAGCGTGTGTTAGCATATAAAGCACATGAAAGTGTACATTAGTTTGTGTTTGGTGCGAGTCCAGTCCAAAGGAAGTTTTACAGCTTACGGTGGTGGTGGTGATAAAAATACACCTTCTGTTTTGTCTAACATTAGACAAAATAAACCGAGCTACCCTGCTCTCTCCCTCAGGTTCAATATTAAAGATAAGGGCATTTGTCTGAATGTGTTTGGAGTTTGATATTAAATAGGGAGGAGAGAGGAAGAGTATTAAAATGACCTTTTGAATCCTTTTGAACAGCCCGACTGGAGTGAAGAGAAACATCTTTTTAAAAGCTTAAGTTCTGTATTGTATTAACTGAGTTTGACAGCTGCTGGATAACGTGAGACAAAAATCTGATCTTTGCCCTGCAGATAATTTGTTCCATTTTAATTCAGGTCTGACAAATGAGAATGTGACGGGGGAAAAAAAAAAAAAAAAGGCCCAAAGACTATTAACGACAAGGAGGAAAAAATATATCTGCTTCTCTCCAGAGTATGTCTGCTCCTGTGTCCTCTGGTGTTAACACAGATTCACAGAAACAAAGATGATACGTTCTAATAACATCTAACCATCTATTTCCTGATGAAGTGGGTGCAGCTGTCCCACAAAACCTCATTTGGATGTCTTGTGAACATACCGAAAAGCAGGTTTAAGTGGTAAAAGACCTGTCATACCCTTAAACGGTGAAGACCAGCCCCAGTTTTTAGACCCCATCAGCCACTACGCACAAGTCGTGACAGTAGGTGGGTGAATAAAGGTTAAAAACTTAGAGCTACGGAAGTTTCATAAGCATGGACGAACCCAACAGTCACCCATCAGTAGCTCCTCTGATTGGACACATCTCCAGCTGTGTAACCTCCAAACTGCGACCTACAATTTGTCTACACAGCAATGTCACATCTCATCATGAACCTGGAAGAGGGAAGAGGGAGATGGTGGGTGGGTGACAGCTCAAAATCCTGATGTATCACTGGTGAGAGTGTAAACGATAAGGAGGACTTCTATCTCATCCTCTCCTGTAAGACGTCCAGTCAAAGCTCTTGCAGCACCGAGCGTCTTATAACCTTGCTGGATTGCTTAAGCCGATCCATATGGTCTGGACTGTCTCTGCTCATTTGTCTGAAGCTGAACACAGCCCTCCTCTTATATCATGCCAGCTGGCTCCTTGGCATACTACCCCTCATCCATTATGTATGTCTGCGTCTCGGCTGGTTGTTCCCACCTCCAAGGCTTCTTGGCGACACGATGGCAAACACCG
Organism: Centriscus cristatus; assembly: GCA_037832705.1. Classification (NCBI taxonomy): domain Eukaryota; kingdom Metazoa; phylum Chordata; class Actinopteri; order Syngnathiformes; family Centriscidae; genus Centriscus; species Centriscus cristatus. The sequence continues at coordinate 5,644 of JBBMJM010116403.1, forward strand.
GCACGTGGATTCCTACGTACCATCGTCACAGACCCAAGACAAGTTCGCCTGAATAACCTGGCCAACACATCACATCACATTCATGCATTAGGCCAATTACTGGGAGCTGTTGAAGGCAGCCGCTCTGTGGTGGGTCGACATGATGAAGAAATAGATTTGGACCATATGTCTTTTGTAGAATGATGCCTTTTATATGTTGCCAGGGTTATGAATTATTATTAGCGAACAGGACAAATGAGAACAGGGATGTCCTTAGCTGTCTTCATTATGATTTACTTCACCTTCTTGCATCTGTGGGAGGGGGATAAACCTGAAGTGGCAACGCTGTAGAGAATGGCGATGACATTTCTGGAAGGCATGCGGGACGGAGACAGAAGCTTTTGTCAGATGCGATGACGATCCATAATGCAGTTAACCGAAAGCTACTGCAGGTTGCATGTCGAACGCGGAGGACAAATTGCTCATTTGATCTACGGGGAGTGCTCGTCGCAGAGTTATGGCGACATACACGGTATACGCACTGTGGCAAATCCTCATCTCCATTCATCGTTTCCTCCTCTCAATTCCATCTTGAAGAACTTAACGCTTCATCATTCATGACATTTAATTGGGACATTCAGTCTGGATCATAAAGGTCACAAAGCAAAATTGATCTTAATTGTCTTGTAGTAATCAAAATGCTGTTATGTGCTAAATGAATGCTTTAATGTGAGCATTAAAACATTCATTAGCTGGAGAGAATGAAGGATAATTACCAAGAATACAATTACTGGAGAGCGCACCAATAAAAGCCTGTTTAAAGTGTCATACTAGTAAACACACCACATTTGATTGTGGGGCTTTAAGCACGGTGGGCACGTAGCTTAGCTCTGGCTCATGTCGGTTGCAACTGTCATCACATATCATTTATATTATTCCTTTTAGTGGTGAAAAGAAACAGGAAAGGTACATGCAAAGCAGAAAAAAGTCCTGGGTGATGTATTTCATAAGATTTGTTCGATTTTATTTTATCTCCAGAGAGAAATTCACAATAAATACAATACATGGACTTCCGGGGAACAGACACTCCATTGGTCAGTCTCCAATCAACGACTGGGTGACGTGTAGAGTGACATCAGTGCAATGACGACTGCTCTACAGGACGCTGCATGATGACCCCACCACCCCCACCACCACCCCACCCTCCTCGCCAGGAGTCTAGAATGTCAGACTTGTTCAGTATTTTTCTACATCGTCTGACATCTCCTGCGAAGCTGATGCTGGCGTCACGTTCTCTGTGAACAACACTGGTCAGACTGTTGGGAAAGGGTTAGCTTGTTTGTACCAATACACTTTTCAGTAATTCGATGTCCACTGAGATCTTATTTTGTCAAGAAGCGAGAAATAAGGATTTGACCGTTCTGCACTAGACGGTACACAGAGCAAATTCAATTGTCAAATTTAATTCCATCCTCATACAACGGAGTGCAAACTACGACATGAGTAAAACTGAAACCCAAACGGATTATGCAACGCCACTGGTGCTTGTTTGACTTCCGGTGTACAATCAAGTGTCCCGTTCAGTCTCATTATTCATCAGTTTAAGAGGTAGCATTGCTGCTGGGAGGATTTCTCCTTCCTTTCCCTCCTTTACACACGTAACATTTTTCCAATTTTAGTAGTATCTGCTCCGTGGGATCTCAGAGAGCACACGCAGTAACAATGGCCCCTCTGGTACGAGGCTCCATCCTTCTCTTAATTGCAGCCACATGTGTGGTGGGGAAGAGCCCCCGCCTGCACCAGCAGCCCTGGAACACGTCCAGAATCACCCACACAATCACTGAGCGCTCGCAGCCAGCAGCAAACACCCTCTAATTGCAAAGAGTGGAGCCCCTGGCTGTGTGGGGATTGGGGGGGTGAGGGAGGGAGGGAGGGGTAGCCAGGACCCTGTGTTCTTGCTGAAGGACAACTCGTGATCTCACATTCCAGGACTGGCTCAAAGTAGTTGCATGCCATGAAAAATTGGCTAAATAGGGATGCTCGGCATGGTTGACATGTTTTGGCTAAACTAGACATAGACGAGGCATCTGCTCCTTTCCATGACTGGATCGTTTTCTGCTGGACTGTCAGGAAATCTGTTACTTCATGTTTTGATCCGTCTGTCTTCTGATCAGCAGAGCGCAGACACCATGTGATAACAGGATGCACGATCATCGGCTTCCCGTTTTATCTGAGGATACAGATGCAGCTTCCAACCAATGTTTCTGGTACATGTAGAGAAGAGACAGAGATCCACCAAGTGTGAATTGGATTCAGTGAAACCGATTCAGGGGTGTTTGCTGGGGCAAATATCATCTTCTCCTGCTTGCTCCGGATCCTGGACGACAATTCACACACTCATTCACAGCAACGGGCAATGAACCTCAGCATGCTTTTGGAGTACCCGGAGAAAATCGGCCACTGGGAGTGCATGCAAACTCCATATAGAGAGATCCCAGACCAGAAAGCGAACCTTCTTGCTATGAGGCAACAGTGCTAACCACTGCTCCACCATGTCACCCACAACAAGCAGTCATGGAAAGGAAAGAAGAAAGTAAAGCAAAGACACATGGACGGCTCACCTCTGTATGGTTAGATTGACACTGAACATATCACAGGAAAAGGACTGTCATGGAAACAAGGCAAACATTACTTAGCATCAAAGTGCAGTTTCCACCGGATCCCCGTGCCCTGAGAGGAACGGAGCTGTCACTTTTACCAGTTTGAGACGGCCTTGATGAGGCCTCCATCATCAGAGATGTACTGCACATTAAACTGCCACATGGCAAGGCTGCTGCACAGGCAAGGTCACGGTGTAGATATATGCTCCCTCCTAAGCTGAATGAACAGCACAGGAGTAATTTAAGATTTAGATGAAATGAACCTTTTTGTCACAATGATTTGCGGGGGGACAAAAAATCTGATCGTGATGGATCTGCTCTGAGTTGGGCTCCAGCATGGGTTGGCTTGGGGTAGTAGAACAGCTTCCTGGCTGTGTGACCAATAGATAACATTTGTCGTTGGGTTATACAAACCTTTTGTACCTCATTCTGTCAGTATGTCACTGACCCATGAGCCGTGTTGTGCCAGGAGCTCCAACAATGCATCCGTCAAATTCATCTCTTGTTTAAATAAGTCACTTCTCCGCTTGTGAAAAAAGAAAATACAAAAAAAAAAAAAAAGAACTGCATCTATTGGATGAAAAGTCCCTTAAGTCCAAAGTTTTCCTCCTGCAAAAAAAAAAAAACTTCTCAGAAGGCAGCTCCGGCAACTTCTGTTGATTTGCGTAGCTTGGGGTTGAGACGAAGACGGGGAAAAGAGTTGCCCTGTTTCTCTCCTCGTCTTATCTGAGCGATACGGGCCGGTGGAAGTACAGTATGTCATCTTGTCCTAAGCTTTGATCGTGCCAGCCTGCACATCCATATATTTTCAGCTCCTCTACAATGTTTGCTCGAGACCCCCTCACCTCTCCGATGCATCCACCCAACAAAGGGTGTGCTGTTTTCAGAGAGGGCCTCTGGGCATTTTTAGCTCTGTAGTGAGGATGCTTAACTACAAAGCACGTCAGGCAGCTTTGTTTCAGGATGCAGCCGGCTACAATAAGACTATCAAATGTTTGTAGTAAGCCCTGTAGCACATTATAAGCCTTCTCTCTGATGGCACAGCTTGTTATTAAATGTTAATTCTGTTTTTTGTTTTATGCTACTCCATCTTCTAAGGTCCTTAATAAGAAACTTCACAGGAGCTGATATTGTTTCAGTATATATGTGATTACATGATAATGATCATCAACCGGTGTGTGTGTGTGTGTGTAATCAAAGCGGAAGAAGGCTGCAGATCGTAATCTGTGTGTAAATCTAATAACTATTTCATGTTAATTGTGTATCACATGTCTGCTGTGTGTGTTTATCACCAAAACAAATGGGACCAGAGATAAATTATACCCGTGCAGATGTTTTTTGTGTTTTTGTTTTTTGTTTTTTTCTCTGTCTGATAGTGCCATTTTACATTGATTAAATCCTCATCAACGCCTCCCTGCTGCTGCATTTTTTTAGATTTGCCCTGTGTGGCTACAATCCAATAGAGTCCAAATTACTTGAGATGAAAGAGTGTCCGGGGAGGAAGCTGGCCAGGCCTAAAGGGACTGAGGATTAGGAATGTGTAATTTATTCCAATGAAAAGCACTTTCTTTCCTGCCTGTGTGGTAGGTCGCTCGTAGAAGGAGGAGGTTTCTGAATTTGAAATCGTATATGAGATGACAGATGCAAGAAGACCTTTGTCTCAGCTGATCAGTATCGTCTTCTCCTGTTCTCCTGGTTTAGGAGTTTAGGAGTTGTCTGAATGAAAAATATCTTAAGAAAACCTTGACCCTATTATTTTGATCTGTTTTAATAGTCTTGACAGTGATTCTAATTCATGTCGCTAATTATTTGTTTGTTTGTTAACAGAATTATGCAAAACCACTGGGATTTCAGTGAAACCTAATGAAGTTGTAAATCAAAGGTAGAACCCCTTTAGGTTTTTGGTAGATATGAATCACTAATTATCTATGGCTTTGCTATCAAAGTACATTGACACTCATCATTTTTATGGAGGAAACTAAAAGAAAATTGAAATCACTTCTATCACCAGAGGTTGTCTCCTGCCTCTTGGGATGTACGAGTTAAAGTAAGTTAAGTTAGTAAGTAAGAGTTAAAACAGTTCAGACCTTTAAATTCAAGAGGTGTATACAAGCTGTTATCACCCTAACCGGGTTAGGGTCACCATGGCAACCGCTATCTGCAGTTCAACCCCTCCCATCTGATTTGGCTCATTGTCTCTCATATGAGCTCTTGACTAACATATCTGTCGCCCTAACTTCTATTGTAACTCGTATTATTTCACAATCGCATTGTCTCATGATGAGTTCCTTTGAAAAACGATCCCTCTCGTTTTGCTTCGCGGTGACGGGACCGGTCGACTGCGTGTGAAGCCACTGCTGCTGCTGCTGCTGCTCATCTAATTAAAAAGCTCACTCACACGTGCACATTTCAGTTAACGTCCTCGCGATATGAAAATTGTCATGAAAATAATGAACATGCATTGAGTTCTGTCTTGGGACATTCACATTCCTTTCCAGGAAAATACCACATGAATGGAATCAGTCTCCATTCATGTTTCCGTTTCCATTCAGTCTAATATTTGAGTAATTGTTGTAATAGTTTCTAGGATTTCACAAGTATTGTGACTTTATAATAAATTAATAATAAATAAATTACTTTAAATTACTATATAATACATAATGACCAAGTGAAGTGTATCTCCGTTAGTCCCATGTTAGTTGCACTGCTTTGCAAAATAGGAGTATATAAGATGAAAGTATATTTATATGTCCTGTTCATACAAAATGTGCTGTCTGAATCCACATGAATAACTTTTGGAAATAATCTAAATCTCTGTTGAAGGTTTTTATCATTTCAAATAATGACACTTTCCCTGTGTTCTCTGTGTCATGTGCTGTTCTGCAGCTTTGAGGGACAACAGAATTGAGCTGATGCGAGCCTCGTGGCAGGAGCTCACCATCAGGATCAATGACGTCGGCCTGTCAGACGAGGGCCAGTACACCTGCTCGCTCTTCACCATGCCTGTCAAGACCACCAAGGCCTTTCTCACGGTTTTGGGTGAGCACATCCTCTCTGGACCGGTCTCCACAGACCAATTACATTTGGCTAATTCCTCATGTTCTGACAGCTTGTGTGCACGTTTCGAATTAAAGCCCTTTGTTCTTCTGCACCAGGCACTTGTTAGAAAAATTACATGCCCACATTACATTAAACTGTCGAGCAGAATAAAGGATGCGAGTTAAGACTGTTATCAAAGACAGACAGATGTGTTAAATGAAATGTAGACAAATTTAAGCTTTCCAAGATCACTTTCGTGAGGAAAAGCTGGAAGATAGTTCACGTTCCAGTTTTATAACAACATAGCAAGATAAAATGCCATTCAGTGCTAGCCCTGGGTTGATAAATAACATTAGATGGTATTTACATACAACTACACAGTAATAACATTCCCATTGGTAACAAGTAAAGCAGACCTGCTCGTACGTGTCCTTGAAATGGAAACAAAACCAAAATGCGTCAAATATAGTAAAGTGTTATTACTGCGCCCCGCCATCTTTAAATCTGAACTTCTGGTCATCTGGGCTTTTACAACTGGTATGTCCCTGGTTGGGAGGGTGTTCCAACTTTCTGTCCACAACACAGACAGCAGCTGGAACACACGATTTATATGGCATGTGTTCATTTTGATAAGTTATTCATGAAATGTCTTTTCGTATTATTCAAATGAAATTCCCACTCACCTCAGGAGTGCCAGCACGGCCAGAGATCACAGGCTTAACCAAACCTGCCCTGGAGGGGGATGAAGTCACCCTGACATGCACCACATTGGGCAGCAAACCAGCAGCCAACATCCGGTGGTTCCGAAATGACAAGGAGGTCCAAGGTAAGTGTGGTGCCCCTCTTTGACACATGTGACAACCCAGGCAGCTGCTTCTTTTCTTATTGACAGAAAGTATGAGAATAAAATGCAGCCAAGTGATCATAATCAATTAAGGTTCATGCATACAGAGCGACACTCTTATTTCAGTACCTGTTTCCTAGTGAACAGCAGCTCATTAGCGTCATTGCCATGTGTCACGTTTTCTGCTAATCACTAAATCTGCACCTTTTAAGAAGAGTCAGATACAAGTTAGTGCCTCTAAATTCCTCAGTGATGTAAATATTAAAACGTCGGCCCTGTGATTACCTCTTGCCCTTTGGTAACTTACCTTCAGGCCAAACGGCAGCTTGGATCGAAGCTAACGACCCCGTTGGGAATATAATGATTTCAACATTTTGGATGCTGGGACAAGTCGATGTTTACGTTTCTGCGTGATGAAATGACACACACTTAATTGTCACCTCTGTGTTTTAACATCAATAGTATTTACGGTACGGTGAGGCAGTTCATGCTTCCTGTGCCAAAGTCTACGTAAGTGCTCGTTAATACTTCTGTGTCTGCTCTGAACACTGCCGGTTTGTTTCAGTATTTCTTTTTCTTAAATGTTTTATTTGACATTTGTCAAATTTTGAACACAACACAAACACATACATACAGCGTCCCTCACCTGCCATCCCACCCCCGCCCCTATACAAAACAAAACAAACAAAAAGAAATGAAAAGAAAGAAATTATCACAGTATCACATTTCAAAATAAAAATAATTCAATATTAAAATATAATAAATAAATATACAATAATAATATACATTATATACATAATAAAATCTATTTCAAAAAAATATTCTAAATAAAATAACAGCTGAATTAGCGCAATCTCACTCTCCATCGTATCTGGAGCTTGTGAAACATCAAATCATCCATTTTACTTGTTTTTGCTCGTCCAACGTCTTTTGACGCTGTTGCTGACACCTGAGTTGTTTGTATGCTGCTGTTGTCAGTAGGTATCTTCAAAAAACCCAATCCCTTCAAGTTCCCATCTCGCTATAAGGGGGGCCGAGTCAGACTTCCATGTGATTCTAATGCATTTTCTAACATCTCACATTTCAGTATTTCTCATAACTGGTGTTGTCTTCAAGCAATAGCCAAAATCCCAGCAACATCAATATACAGTATTTGGCTCGTTTGACCGCTCATAAATCCTCTTTAGGACAGTTGCATTGCATCATAGGTTCATACCTATGCATTAAGGACTTTTAGCATCCTTGACCCTGTCAGGTCTGGACCAGGCTCATGGACAACTGTGACATGAAGAGCTAGATGGAAGAAGGATCGTTGCTGCCTTGTATTTTTTTATTTTTTTTGGTGTCACTTGCTGGTTTGAAGTTACAATCAAAGCTGTGCAAACGCCTGAAAACGCTGATCGATGAGGTTTTTCTCTGTAAATGTTCACAGCTGCCCTCTCCGGTCGCACATTGACTGATTTATCTCCACATACTTTAACAGGGTTCTCGTTTGTTCTTGTTAAACATCCATCCATCTGTGCTTTCCTTTTTTTTACCTTTAATTTCCAGAGCAGATAAAATTATGTGCCGTGTGAATACAAGAATGCCGTCGCAAAGAGGTCACATAGCGTTGGCTGCAACCTGACGAAGCGAGCGCATTAGGCAGCAGATGGTTCGTGTGCTGATCACACTCAAGCCGCACGAAGTTTTCTTTGTTTTCACACCATGTGTCTTACAAGCTTCCACTTTCTTGTAAACCTCTTTCCAAGCTGTCTGAAGCTCTGCTCTTTGTATTTTATAGCTTTTATCACCATATTTTTATTCTGCTGTTTGAAAAGAAAAGCACAAAAAAGTCCAACATTAAAAAAAAAAGAAGAAGTTTTCGCTCAGTTTGATGGCAGAGGTAAGCAGTGCTGAGCTCTTTCATGTAGCACAGGCTGCTGTGGAGACAGTCGCACTTTATTGAAGATTCACACTCAAGAGCCTTTTTTTGGTGGCTCCCGTCCGCCCAACATGGCAGGTTGATTGATGGGAGAGGAGCTGAGATATGAAGCTCTCTTGTTGAAATGACACGCACGTAGATTTCCTGAAGGGCCGGTGGCAGCCTGGCGCACGGCATCACAGCCAGACTCCCTGTCCATCTCGAGAGGCATCGAGATCTTTGTTCTTCTTTTTTTTGTTTTTTTTTCATGTGCATTTTTGAGAAACATCAAAATGAATCTTTTAAGCTTTAAAACATAAGTGTGTAGACACATGTGTTCAACCCACAAGTGAAAACCAGGTACAATTTTCATCCCATATTGTTATATTTATTAGTTTTATTTTAACAATAATAAGTGTTAAATTATAACTGTAGTATTATAAAATCATAACATACCATTGGCTGTGTATATTATAATATTGCTATATTTCAAATGAATAATTATATTTTCTTTTTTTATTATTTTGTATAGAAAAATACAGATGCGCTCAAACAACTGAAAGCGCATGTCTCCAAAATGACTTAGCACCCTTCATGTAGCTCAAGTCATTTACAATAATAGACTGAAAATTAGACACTCGTCTAATAAATTCATGAATGAGGGTTGTTTTTCATTTGTAATGGAACTCTAAACCTACATAAATCAGCCTGTGGGTCAACTGGAAAAACAGAACTTCCAGAGCAGTAAGGAACTCGTCATGCTGTTCCCAGGTCAGCAGGTTCAGCAAATGCATATAACGTCTGCGTGAATGATACCGTGCGTCAAAAATGATGTGATGGAAGACTAGTGGTGATGTGTGAATCTCTCAGAGAGATTATACACCCACGTCAAGCCAGGAACTGGTGTCATGTATACAAATATACTTTTATCGGTTTTACTTGCGTACAATGGGTTTTATTAAGCCGCTTGGGCAAACAGCCCCGGTGTGCTGCGCCTCCAAGTCGGAGAGAGATAAAGAACAAAGCAGAGACTGGAGGGCTCGACTTAAAAACTTCATTTCCATGTCAAAGTGTCAAAGAGGGGGGATGTCAATCAGCGCTCCAGATCCAAATCTTTTGTAGGTGCTGCTTTAAAGCTTTCTTTAGCGGATATGTGCTGGGAGCAGCATGTTTTGCAATTGCTTCTTTTGTGGCAGATCATTGCCACCAGTGTCTGCTGTCAGTCAAATGTATCCTCACTACGGGGACCAGTCTACAAAGCTCCAAGGCGACAGCAGGTGTAATGGCAAAACCATGTCATATTTATTTCATGCTCTGATGATTTGTTTTCCAACAATTTCTATTAGAAGCATTACCATCCTCAATATGCAAATGTCATCCTGTGTCAAATAATTGTGCTGCAGAGGATGCAGCCTCCACATTGTGTCACTGAATGACAGCCAGGCTTCAAATTGTGATCTACAGAGGAATAAATACGCCCACCGTCACTCTGTGTGTATGGAAATTGGCCTGTACTCGCAGATTCTCCTTTTCAAACAGCTCAAAGGCGCATTCAACATGGCAACTCAACTGTTTTACATAAGACAAATGTTTTAGCCATTAGTGTGTTTGCATGTGCTGCTTCTTTTCAGTCCAATCTTTTTTTTTCTAATCCAATTTCTTTTTTTATCCAAACAATATTACATCCTTAATTTGTGTAGATTTCTTGCTCATTTTGCTACATTTTGACTTCTACACACACACACACACACACACACACACACACCAAATATCAAATCTGGCCATTTCTTTCATTTGGTACGAAACTTTACCAGCATCAAACTAGCACTGTGGAGTCTAGTTTTTTTGTTTTGTTTTCTTTTGTTTTGCGATATAATCTAAAGATGTGTAACGGTCCGTGTTGCAGTGTTCCAGCCCTCAAGCCTGGGCTGTGGAAAATGTTGTCTATCATGTCCTCAGATGAAGTTCAGACCTACATGTCACTGAAACAAAACAATAATTTTCTTCTTTTCCACATCCTTCGTTATTCCGCCATGTGTTGGCATCCAATACTATGACGCTCACCTTCTTTTAAGTTTGTTAAACTCCATCAATGAGTTTCTGTGTTGCTCCTCATAAGAAGTGAGCAAAACTGACATAATAAAACTTCAGGCTGCATCTGAATCTGTTCATAAATAATTAATTCCACCCAATTCGAACAGAGTTTCTACAAAGATAAAAACATCTATTTTTTGTTTAAATCATCAAACACACAGAATGTTTTTTTTTTGTTGTTGTTGTTGTTGTTTTTTCATCAAATACGAACCTCTGACTTATTAAAACAGAGCAGCAAACTTTGTAGCGAGAGGAGGAATCGTAGCTAAAGCATGAATAGTGCAAATGTTCACGTCCTGGTGCCGCTGCGCGCTCTGGTGACACTTCAGCCACACGGAAACACCCCGTCAGCTTCTCTGCGGCGGCTCTGACTCCGCAGGCAATATGACAAATAACAAAAGGCTGAGGACATTTTCTTGCTGCCCCTTTGTCCCTCAGTATGCTTGATGCTCCTGTTTGCTGCAGAGATCTTCTCCCATCTGAGGACTTTTTTTTATGCACTGATTTCTCAACGGTTCAGCAATAAGTTTATAATGTTTGAACGCCAAAGAGACCACAAATTGTCATCTTTATGGTACTTCTAGTTTAAACTGTCTGTTATTGTGGTGTGAGGACCATAACCAGTCTCTGTAATGTGTCTCAAACATACAATACATGAACTTACAATTGATGATGAATATATAAAGTAGTGCTGTCAGTCGATTAAAAAAAATAATCGAATTAATTACAGGCTTTTGTAATTAATTAATCAAATTAATCACATTTTAATCGCATATCTGCTAAAGGTCTCCTGATGAAGAATTTGAATTCTAGAATATTAAAAAAGTGTAGTGCATGACTTATCAATTGAATACAGTAGAAGAAGAGAATATTTGAAATCCAATTTTTTATTGGTGAACTGTGCTTCATAAATAAAGTCCAAAAGTAAAGGTCAAGCACATCCGCAAGTCAGTTCGGTCAGGTGCATTATTCAGGTGTTCTGTCGATTGCTGTTTTCCTGTCAGATTCGCATGAATATGTGAATAATACCAGTGTATTTAGAAGTTATTTCAGTCAGTGTCTTCAGGGTAGCAGTTTTGGATTGTGCACTTTCACCTTGTCAAATAGTGCTACCACTACTTATTACCACTTATAAACACTTAAATGCACTAGTATTATTCTCATATGTCCAGTGAGGTCAGTGATGGTTGAAAATAAAGGTAATAAGCAGTGGTAGCACTACTTGACAGGGTGAAGGGACCCGATCCAAAACTGATATCCTGAAGAAACTGACTGAAATAACACGTTACAAATCATGGTCTTGAGCGAAATTTTGTAAGTTGTTTTTCAAGGTTTCAAGGGCTGTGAAGGTAAGAGTACATGTAATTAAGTACGTCATTAACCTGAAGACTCAGCGACGTGTTACGGCACATGCGCAGAGTCAAGAAGTAGCGCTTCTCGACAGGTAGCAGAAATCGACTGAACACAGGTACAACAGGCTGGAGTTGCTCCGGTGGTAAGAGAACTCCTTTTTGGAAAAACTACAAACACACATTTTCATTTATCATTCCATCTCTGTTCTTTTTGTAATTAAACTTGCCGTTCAGTGGTCCGACTGAAGACGCACTCGCCTCTTCCTGAGTCCATGTCTGTTATTGTTTCCCACTTCCTTGTTAATTTGCTGGCGCAGGTGCCGTAGCACGGCTGATAAGACTATGGGTCCTTGAATGGGCCAAAATTCAAATGTGCGAGCATCGGATCACCGCCGTATATACAATAATTAATTGCGTTATTTTTTTTTTAACGCGTTAATTTGCTGCGTAATTATTTAATCGAATTAACGCACTAAAATGACAGCACTAATATAAAGATAAATGCACTTCATAGATAAACTCATCTGATGCTTCATCAGCAAAACGTTTCATATGATATTGTGCACACCGTGCAGAGGATTCCAGTGTCTTTGTCAGTTGAGGCAAAGAAGGAGGGAAGAAATGTACAGTTGTACATCAGTACAGTTGTAGATGTTCCAAGAGAGTGGCTGCTGCACATGACTGGACCATGGAGAATTCAGGGAAGTCACATATCAGAGCTTGAAAACACCCTTATCGTATTTGTGTTCTTTAGATGTGTATGTGCGTGCGTGCATGTTAGTGAGGGAAATAGTGGAGAGGGTAGTGCGATACTTATTTATTGATTGACTGGGGTTTGCACAGGATGACAGAGCACACAGGGAGAGAGAGAGGACAACATGTGTCATTTGTTACATTCCTAAGGGCGAGTGGTCAAATGGATTCTAGAGGAAACAGTCAAAGAAGTGGTTCCAGTTGCTGAGAGCCGTTTTGAAATGAGGACAGACAAAGGCTGGATGCGGACAAATCAGCATCTGTAGCAGCAGAAAAGAACAATATTTAGGCACACAACCATGACAATGGAGAGATTGGAGAGGGAAGGTATGACGGCAGCTGTGGAAGTCCTCTCCGCACTGCAGGGGTGCCTGTTTGTGCTGGCTGGGATGTTTGAGAGCCGGTCCTGCAGGAGCAAACACACCCAGCCAACCGATTCGGCGCTCACACCACTCTCCTCTCACTTTCCAGTCTACTTTTGACTTGACTTTCAAAGGCCAAAGATTTGCTCCCTCAAAGGAGTTGCACAGCAAATCAACGCTGCAGTTGTCTGTCAGGAGCAACAGCAGGAAATCTAATTTCCTATTTCTAAAGTTGTATTGAACATTCTAACAATTTTTCACAAAAACCTTATTTTTTTTGCATTAAGCGATTGCCCAAATGCCACAACTGCTCACTCTCAAGGGAGGAAACCCAAAAGCAAGGAAGGGACTCCACCCCCTGACCCCGTCCCTCCTTCATGCTCCTTCACCTCCATCCAATTATCTGCATTTTTAAATCAAGCTGTGAGCAGAGTCATGCCTACACAGGGGGCTAAGTGCCCCTTTACAACTAGAATAGTTTTGTACCTGAATGTAGAGTTTTCATATTTTTAAAACATTATATTTTTATATTTATGTGTAGTTCATATATATTTTAAAAACAAATATTTGCAGCATTTAAAAGTTGAGATGTTTAATTTGGCTTAATGAACTAAGCCAAAGCATTCATTAATTAACATGCAAAAGTGAGTGTTTGTTTTTCCAAAAATGTTGATTTATGCTTTTGGGACTTTGCAAGTATTATTATTCAATTTATATTCATTTATTTTGGTATGGTGGGGGTGACTGGTAATTCACGGTTTAATGTGATGAGGTTGTGAAGATTTCAGACTTGGTATTCTTTGATTCTTGTTCAGCGCATGCGCACCACGAGCACATATGGATCTGATCTCAGATGCTGGGTCGTAAGAATTGTAATGTTCGGCAATGGCACGTGCACGCTACGATCAAAACCAGATCATGTTCCGGAAAGCACATTGGGTACTGACGAACTGCATCGCTATCGCTGGTAGAAATGCTGGTAGATTCTTGTGTCGGGTAGAAGGTAGGACTTGGGACAGCCCTCTGGCTGTCTTGACCAATCAGAAGACTTCTGCTGTCTAAAGTGACCAAGCAGAGGACGGCCTTCTGTCTGTAGTGACCAATCAGAAGAAGGCCTTCTGTCGTGACCAATGAGAAGCCGAAACTCTGCGACTTCACAGGTTTAGTACCAGATCAGCTCACTTGGAACCTCTACAGAGGTGGCACTAAAAAGGTATCAGGTACCATATACTGTATGATCACCAGTGGAAACGCATACAAGCTGGGTACAGAACCGTGTAGTGGAAAAGCCCCGTCTGTTTCAGAAGGCCATCCACATGTAACCTTGGATCTGCTCGAGGTTTCTCCTTTAAAAAGAAGTTTTTCCCTTTCTCTCTCACTAAGAACAGCTCATGTGCATGTTGGATTCATTCGTCTGTTGTTGTGAATTTCATCCCTGTTTTCCTTTACAGGCACAAAGGAGGTGAACGCCACAGGAAAATCCTTCGCCGTGAGAAGTAGCATCCATTTCTTGGTAGAGAAAAGTGATGACGGCGTCGCCTACACCTGCAGCGTGGAGCACGAGTCTTTACCCAACCCCTACATGACCACCGAGGTCCTGGAGGTCCACTGTGAGTATCGTCACACACACACCCTCCGAAGCTGGATTTGGTTTAAGATTAGCATTGAGGAGAAATACTAGAACTGAGATTACATTTATGTCTGCGGGTTTAGCTTTGCATTTCCTCAGGATTAGTGGAGGATTAGTTTGCAGGTATGGGATTAGTACCAAAGCAGAACAGGGATATGTGTGAGCTAAAGCCACGAGCTGCCCAATGGGCAAAGCGCTAACAACTGTACTTTGTCAGACTCAAAGCCTCCAACACTCAGCACTGTTGTACCTTTGCGTCGTCATGTCTCTTCCTCGCAGATCCCCCCTATCTGGAGATCATACAACCACAGGTTATTCCACAGGAGGGACAGTACTTCAAACTGGAGTGTGTTTCCAGAGGCAACCCGATGTAAGTTTCAAATTCAGTTCATCCACATACCAGTGTACTGAACTTTCGTGTGCTTTTTCTCAAAACAATGGAGGTATAAAGGTTTAAAAACAATAAAAATAACTTCCCATAAAACAACTCTGATTACTTCTATTCCAGACCTGAACCCGTGTTGTGGTCTAAGGATGGCGGAGAGCTGCCTGACATTGAGCGGATGATCGTGGAGGGCAGAGAACTAACCATCACCACACTAAACAAAACAGACAATGGCACATACCGCTGCGACGCCAGCAACAACCTGGGGACCAGCAGCGCCGAATATATACTGTTTGTATATGGTGGGTACCCCAGTGAGGGCTTGTCTTGTCTTACCAGGGATCCGATTTGCTCTTGTTCTACATTCAAAGCTGAGGGATGCACACAGCAGAGAGTGCGTCTGTCTGGCAGCTTCAGGGGAACGAGCGAAATTTGGCCTGTATGTGTTGGAAAGGAACAGTCAATATTCACAGCATCGTCTCACTGAATCTGTCAGGTTATACACAGCAGTGCAACCTAGACCAAAATTTCAGTTTTCACATTCAAAACATTATGTCTCCAGCCCCTGATGATGCTACTACTCTCGTCCCTTTTTATATGGTACTTATCTCTTTTTTACAGCTCAGTAGGGTGGGGTTACAGTGGATCCCTGGTGTATGGGACCTACATATACATGTTCATCTCCTCAACTCATGTCCTGTTGTTCTCATAAGCCTGTAGTAAAGAAACACACACATGGCCCCATCCCCTCTCCCCTGTCATCATTAACTCTCGTCAACATCTGCTCATCTCTGTCATATTTTCAATTCACTTTTTAAAGTCTGAAGGGGATGTTGTTTTCCATAGTGTGAGGATATTTCGGGCTACTGCGTTGACAATTATTTGTGTTTGGTCACCCAGTAAGCATCGTCTTGGTAAGATGGGGCTGCTGCTCTCTTTCCAACTGTATTCTAGTAAAAAGGGTGAATGGGTGAAGTGATTATGAAATACAAATCTTACGTAACCTGCACAAACCAAATAATGCAATGGACAAACGCATTCTAAACTTTCATAGATTGTTCTTGTGACCATCACAGCCATAGAATGTTCTCTGGATGTGCCTTTTCAGACTTCAGATTTGTTTTCTCAGACAACAATACGCATGAAAATGTGACTGGTCTCAGATTTGGACTCAGACACAGCACAATAGCACAATTGTTTGTAAGTGAAAACAAGTGGTAACAACAACAAGTTGTTGGCAGTGCAATCAAAAGAGTGTCACGTTCTGGTATAATGTAATGCGATGTTACACAGCATTCAATAGGCTGATGCAGCACAGGATGAAATTGCACTAAGAGGTGGCTGCCCACAGAATCTGTCTGCCACAAACATTCAGAAAATTCCTCAAAAATCCTCCTCCTCAAAAAAAAAAAAAAAAAAACTTGCTTTGGCACATCTCAGGATAACCCACTTTCTTCCATTGTGCTGCACATGCGGGTGCGTAGGTTTAATTTTCTTGCAGGGAAACAGAAGGAAAGTGTTTAGGATACCGAATTTGGCTGGAAGGGGAAATAAATTAATCCAGGGACAGTGCAGGAGCTCAGAGAATAAAGACAGCATGGCACAGAAACGGATCATTAAGGCCTCTGCTCCGCATGTGTAAAACTCTTAAACAATACAGTCATGGAAGAAGACAAAACAGGGAAAGATTATTAAAATTCCACATGGATTTACGTGGTTCTATTTTTGCCAATTAAACGGTCTTGGGTGAGTGTGCAGTTTGTTTGGGAAAAACTTATCTCAGCTCTACCACTGGATGTATTTAAGCTCACCAGCGATTGGTATGCACAGCAGCTGCTTTGTTCCATTTTAAAGGGGTTTGAGCAGAGAAAGACCTTTCCTGAGAGGAAAAGTGGATGACACGTTCAACTTTTGTGACCACTCCTTTCATCGTGCTTGTTGAACAGACAAGGCATACGGAGAGAAGGAGAGATAACCTGTCACACAATGTGCTGGAATTAAACTGACTTCCTCACTGTTTTTTGTTTTTTTTTTTTTTTTCTGGAAAGAGGCAGTGAAATTTGCTGGATAAGCCTGTCTGGTTAAGACTTAAATGCACCAGTGAGCTGCTCCTCACTCTTTGTCAGATTAACTGAGTAAGTTGCACCCCCCCTTGCAGCCGTCTCACACTGAAATGTGAGTAGGTAAGGATGAAAAATGGAGAAGGTAAAAGACGAGCTCATTTCCACTGATGATGACAATCATTCTTCAGAGGCACACCGTGCCTGGTGAATAGTTCCCAGGTCTCTTTGGATCATCTCAGCCTCTAAGACTAATTTGGGAAGCAGAGCAGCAATAAGTGTCAACACTGCACCGTCATTCATCACCATGTGCAATTATGCCCCTTAATGTATTGTGTTAAAAAAACGAGCATCTCATAATTACCCTAAGCGGAACAGTTTGTATTCGGTTGTTTGCTTTGCATTCCACACATTATTGCACATTGTCATCGAGCGGGCATGACACGTGTGGCCGTCTCATTAGCCTATCATCAAGAGCCGTCCGAGTGCATGACTCATCCTTCCTCAGTTCCTCAGTTTTTTGCCTGTGTGCACTCCGGCAAAGTCAAGAATTAAGCCGCAGTACAGAGCACACGCTGTTATGGATTTGCGCTGTTTGATTTTCCCTTAAATTTCCCTGCGGACAGGTTTGTTTTTGCTCCGTGTTTTCATTTAGCAGGCGTCATCACCTGAGCGCCTCCATCCTCAGCGCTCTTGCCTCCACCCACTCACACCCCCCCAGTACTCTCTTCTTCCGGTCCGCTAACGCTGACATTCACAACATCAGGCTTAGACAGCTGTGTTCACAGGTACACATGCAACAGCCGCTCCTACCGCTGCCATCGCCATGGCCCCGCCTCCATGCTCCGTGCACTCACAAACATGACACTGAACACAGAGGTGATGATTGATGAGGTTTGAGCTAGAAAATAGCTTTGTGTTTTTTGGCTGAATTCAGTTCTCTTTCTCTGCCCTTTCCGTCGTGTTCTCCACACACACCACCAA
Organism: Centriscus cristatus; assembly: GCA_037832705.1. Classification (NCBI taxonomy): domain Eukaryota; kingdom Metazoa; phylum Chordata; class Actinopteri; order Syngnathiformes; family Centriscidae; genus Centriscus; species Centriscus cristatus. The sequence continues at coordinate 23,689 of JBBMJM010116403.1, forward strand.
TGCTGCACCAATGTTTTTAATCCTGACTCGTTATTTTTAGAATTTTACAATAAGCGATGTCAGAGCCAACGTACTCCACCAAGTGCTTTGGAAACCGATGCACAACTTTAACATTCTGGTTTAGCAATGGAGGAGTCTCATCTGGAGAATCATCCAAAGGAGATACAAGAAAATAAAAATCATACCTTTTTTTTCAACTTTGGATTGATTCTTTACACAAGAGATTACACTCTTTCAAACACTTTTCAAAACTGATGCACTCATATATACATCACATCCATATCTGCTGTTGAAATTACATTGACAGCTTTGAAGTATAAGCTGAACTACATATAAAACCTGAACTCAGCATTCAGACCTGTTGTATGAACAGTCTCTGACAATCAAATAACAGACATGATCAGTGCAGCGACTGGCTTTTGTCAGCCGTATGATCTGCAGTGCATATTTGAAGCAGAACAATAGACGTTCATTGTATTTTTGAGGAAGGAAGTAAAGAATCACAGAGCATGTATGGAGGCTGACAGAGAAGGTCTCAATCACACTCCTGACTTTGCAGCTGGAGACATGTGTTCCTCCATTTAAATTCTTTCATTTTCTAGGTGAATGTTGAAAAAGATCAAAGAAGTGGATTAGACTAGATTTCCATTAGCCCCACCCACTGACACTGACAAAAACATGTTTCTATTTTACATGAAACTAATCAGTATTGTACATTTAATAACACATTTATGTATTTAATTCAGATTTTGGTTAATTAATCATGATCAATGATGCATTTATTTATTTATTTAATTTTGGCACTTTTGATCCTCCATATCCATTCGCTAGCAGCAAGCCAGTTAATGCAAATTACTGGACCAGGCATGTTTAGTTTTGGGACAAGCCTTTAACTTTTCGTGACCATGATTAGTCGTTCACCAGTGACAATAATAGTGGTTATATTTTATTCTATGAAAAACTGAAATGCAATCCTAAAATGAAAGTTATTTAAATACACTGGTAATATCCACAACATGTGATTTTGGTGAACTGAAGCACTCTGTCACCTTTAACCTTCATCTCGTCCTTATGGATGGCTTGATGTTCCCATCACGTCTGCATGGCGTCAAAACAGCTGTTCAAATTCAGTCCGGTTTCTCATGTTTGCTTTGAATATCCTGGTCACCTCTTTTTATCACGCTGTTGTTCGTCTTCCCTTACTGCTGTCAATGTCCGCAACCATGGCAACAGCCAAAGACTTTCCAGGGCCCACAACAGGTAAATATCCCATTAGACAATCGCTGCAAGACACGTTTATAGTGTGCGATGCTGGATCAAGATCTGGATCAGGACCCATCACAGCATGAGACAGTTCATCAACATGCATGATGACTCTCACTCCGGCCATGTCACAGGCCGCATGTTTGTTTCTGCTTTGTTTTTTTCTTTGGAAAACGAGATACCTGAGAGAACTTTTTTCCTACAGCGGTGTATAAATATTAGAGAACATTGCATATCACAGACTTACATATGTGGACCTTCATGACTTCATCTGCATTGAATGGATAGAACTGTATTTCATTTGTAATGATCATTTTGTCTCGACATACTTCGCTGTGGAGTGATTTGAGACAGGGTGGAAATATAATCCCTGTTTCATGTTGTATTTCTACATTAAGCCACTAATGTTCATGTGTATCTCCTAAATATCTTCTTCGATCGCTGGGTATCAAGGTTTGTGTTGTAAGGAGGTCTGAATTTGGAGAGTTTGAATTGTAATACTTCCTGCAGCGTGTGCACAACTTTTTCAGTATTTATGTGTGATTTAAAGCAGAAAACTGGGGTCTGCCAGCCATTTGTTTCCAAGAAAAGGTGAATGCACAACGGCTTTATTTATCTGACACTCAGCAGTGCTCGTTCCTGTGAAGACGCCACACCAGTTGAGTGTGAAAAGAAAATTACTTGTCTCTCGTTGACAGTGTAGAATGGCCTGTTCACATCATGTTTACCATTGACATTCAACCAAAATACAATAACTGAACTGTCGTACCAAAATCAGTTATTGCTTCAAACACCAGCCTGAGTCCCTGATAGAACACTCCTGATAATTCTGCATGGAGATCAACAACTCGCATGTTTCACAATTTCATCTCTTTTTTTTTTTTTCCATTATTAATTTAATTCTTACTTTCTATGAATGAAATTCAGGTAAGAGAGAAGTACAGCAAGGTTTACAGGAGAGCGCCCGTCGTCATTTCCCAGGGTCACTTTGCAAACCTGAGCATGAGCCACAGTCATTCATCAGCTTGAGCTAATGAGAGCACACAGGGTGCACGGTGGAGACACAGACACTAACTGTTTATTACAGTAGACGGAGGCCTGCGCCCAACTGGGAAACCTTCAGCACGATCCCTGCCCTGGAGGACACTTCGTGTTAAATAACACTTAAAAAAAAAAAAAGTGATCGAAGCGAGAAGAAAACGCACTAATAATAGTGTCAGTGGAGGCTGCAGAAGCCTGAAGCGTTGCTCTGCACTAGACAAGTTTTCTAGCACCGCGCTGGTCATTTTCTACCCCAGCTGAAGTATTTCAATAAGTCCGATTTCAGTAAAATGAGGAATGGGGTGCTTTGGAAATGTAAGCGCGTCGTAAATTATTTTCCTGAATAAATTCCTCCAGCTGCACGAGGCAGCAGACAAATGTTAATATTATCACCAGATATTACCCACAGTTCCCTTCATCTGTCTCTTTCTCTCTCTCGTTTCAGATCCTAATGCTTTAGGACAACACGGACCTGACCACGCATTAATTGGCGGCGTTGTTGCAGTCGTGGTCTTCATCACTTTGTGCTTGATAATCGTTCTTGGGAGATATCTGGCCAGACATAAAGGTAAGAGAGGTCACTTGTTGAATGCATAAAGACACGGAGGGTGGGTGAGAAAAACATGCTGTGCCTTTCCACAGGGACGTATCTAACGCACGAGGCCAAAGGCGCAGAGGACGCCCCCGACGCAGACACAGCCATCATCAATGCTGAGGGAAACCACATGCACGCAGAGGAAAAGAAAGAGTATTTCATTTAGACTTTCTGGTTAAATGGCGTTCGGCGACAGACATACAATTTACAGCTGCCTCTGTGTCACAATCACATGATTATTTTGTCTTCTCCAGAGAGCTCGAGCCTTCATATGCTTCTTTTAAAAGCCTTTGCTGACAATACCGCCTTCTTCTTCTTCTATAGTGTGAGCCTGGTTCAATTTTTTTTTTTTTTTTTTTTCGTTCATGGTGCCTGAATGCTGTACACTTTTCTGCTGCTTTTTCATCGCTTGTACTTTTTTGTACTCTCTCTAACTATAACTGTTTTTGTATATTTTTAAATCATGATGCAAAAACAAAATGTACTCGAGTCTTTGCTCTCAAGCCGGTTTTGCTTTAAGAGATAAATACATCATACATTGATTTAAGGGACTGAACATTGGTCTTGCGTGTTGCATGGAGTTCACTCCGCAGCCACACCGCAATGAAAATGAACACTGAAAAAGATTGTTTCAAAATCAACACGACCCATGTGTTCGCTCACAGGCTTGTTATCTGCTGTTTTTTTGTTTTTGTTTTTGTTTTGCCGACAGAACAAGTTAAAAAAAATTAAAGCACAAAATCTGAGGAGGGAAAACACAACAGCTGTCTCAGTTGTCTCAGGATTCATTCCGAGTCTAGAAGGAGCGATGGTGTCTGAGTGGTGATGAACATTTTAGTACCCTTGCAATTGTTTTCACAGATGAGGAACGTTTTGTTGCCGAAGATCCAAACTGCGTGAGTGGAACCTCCCGGGGTCATTATTTATTCTGACTTTTATTGAATAACTATGCTCAATGTGTGGATATTGCTGTAAAATACTTTGCTAACGTGAATATTGGTGGACCACATTGTTGAATCTTGGATCCCTGATGCATTACAGTTTATGTATGAGCATATACAGTATTTAACTGTTCCACAATCATCACTATTATTGGGTTTTTGTAGGTTGGTTTTTTTTCCCCTTTTAAT
>JBBMJM010116404.1:0-15018 GCA_037832705.1 Centriscus cristatus
ACACACACACACACACACACACACACACACACACACACACACACACACACACACACACACACACACACACACTCGGGCCTGTACAAGTGATGTAAATAATTCAAGGGAAACCATGATCCAAACTGAGCTCCAGTTGACTGACGAGCTGGAGCCATATAAACGACTTCCTCCCGCGGTGACATGTACTTCCTGCCTGAAACCGTCTGCTCTCGGCAGCTCGGCGACAGAATCAGAATCAGCAGGATATCGTCTGCTGGCGGAGTTCAGACAGGAAGTTTGAAACACGACCTTCACCCCGGGGTACCGTGACCTCACCTGCTCTGGTTGAAGGTGTGAATCTTGACACGGTGGTGTGTGTACTTCTGCAGGATCTTCTTGGTGTCTTCATCCGTGTTGAAGGAGTTCATGAGGACCAGGGGAACGTCTGTGTTGTACGTTTTGTTCAGGTGCTGCAGGACGATGGAAGACAAAGACACCGTAGGTCAATGCCAAAGGGACAGTTGGAGAGCAGACGCTCCTCAGTCAGTCAGTGAGTTTTCACCTTATTGTCATAAGAGATCCTGGTGTTTTTTTACGGTTCTATTGAACCAGAACAATGTGGTGCAGAGGTTAGCGCTGTAGGTGTGAACGGTCGTCTGTCTGTCCGTGTCGGCCCTGTGATGAAGTGGTGACTCGTTCAGGGTCTTCGCCCAGAGTCCGTGTAGAACCCTCGATGTAGACGTTACAACCAAGAGCAGAGGTGAACAATGAACCAGCAGAGAGCAGAAGAGGAACAACGCCAGAAATCAGCACATTTCCTTTGTTGCACAAGGCGACATCGGTGTTGGATAATATGACCGATGGCGAAAACGACGGTGATGACATGTGAGGAAATAAGAAGGTCAGTGGATAAAGGGAGATAAGAAACGAGATATGGATCTGGGTGTCAGTCATTCACCAGACTGGGCGTCACACTAACTCAAACTAAGACTGACCTTTGGTGTGAAAGCGATACGTCAGAGTGGCTCGAGTGTAAAGCATCACCACACCTTTGGAACACGTTTCCTGTGGAACGGAGCTGACATCTGAGGAGGTTGAAGAGCTCAGTCCAACTGATAAACCCACAGATAGCACACACGGCTACAAGCTTTCCAGTGTGTGACACTGACGGCAGAAGGAAACCAAACCGCTGTGATCACGTCCGACTGTGTGATACAGTTCTACGAGGACGGACCGTGTTGACTCATCGTCACCGTCCATCGTTTCCTTCAGTCCGCCAACGACAAACACGTCTGAAAGTGACATGGACCGACAGGCTATTCTAAGATCCCCTCATAACAGACCTCCTCATTGTTCCTGGACTTGTCCATCTCAACAGGCTTCGTCATGAACCAGTGAACTTCCCGCAGCCAGGTGGCGCCACTCCAGTGAGGGCCTCTGTAACCTGAAGGTCCAAAATAAACATGTTCCCCCCGACTGAGGTGGTGTGGTGGCGCCTGAGGGAGGCGTTCTCACAAAGAAGACATGGTTGTGTGTGTGTGTGTGTGTGAGAGAAGGTAATCTGAGCAGTGGCTCAGACAGAGAGCAGTGTGTTAGGAGGAGAGAAGCGTCCCATGAGGCCTTTCCTGAACACACCCCCCCTGAATAAACTCCGTTACTCAATCCTGAACACACCGGCTTCATCAGCCTCAACATCTCTGAGGGACCCAACAGCTGGTGACGTTCTGATAATCATGGTGTCAAACTGTTGTTTTTTTTTTTGTTTGATGACAGACATAACTTGAGACGTCACGAGTGAATAGAGAGACTAGTTCCAGTGCTGCTCCTGAGAGAAACACCTTTTATCGTACACGGCAGCGGCACACAGCCTCCTCTGTTTCCCTGACGACCTGTACGCCAACAGATGGTCTTTTCACTACAGATGGGGCTTTGGACCCCTCAGCTCTGTTCCTAAACACACGATGGCACCTTCGATTTGTGCAGTAACAGAGACCCGCGTTCAAGGAAACACACCAGTGAAACCTGATCTGAACGCACCACGACAACATGACGTCAGACAACCCCCCCCCCTCATCCGGCCCCACCTACTCTGACATCACAGGCACATTACGAGCGCCGGCGTGAACGCCACACCTCTGAATCAGACGTCGGCCTGCGGCCAAATGTGGGTCGGGTTAGGCTGCGATTTGTAAAGAAACGTGGTTTGTTCCGAGGAGGGGAGGAACAAGTGAGTAAAGTTAAGTCACTGGATGGATTTATGGGCTGAGCAGGATAAACAGCTCCACAGCAGAAACTGTTTAGTTTGTCGTTAGCAACGGGATTAGAGGAAGGATCATCTCCCTATAAAACTTCCTACAGTGAATGTGAAAGTAAAAAGTCGTCCTGTTGTCTAGAGAAGCTCCTGAGTGAGGACGTCGAAGTGACAGTGTACTTTGGGTGGTGGTCTGTCCGTGTACCTCGATCTGCTGCACAGTGAGGTCCAGGAAGGTGTTCTCGTTGCGGACGCTGATCAAGCTTTTGGGGCCTTTGCATCCCATGCTGGTGCCCAGGCCGCCGTTCAGCTTCACCACCACCAGCTTGTTCAAACTGTCGGCCACGCTGTCCGGCAGGCCCCGGGCGGCGATCCTGTCATAGGGCTGGATCTGGGGGGGTGGGGGGGGACAGATGAGGGTCAGGAAACACAGCACAGACTTACTTCAGACAAACAAGTGAACTTAATCAACGATAAAAACATCGAGACGGAATTGAGCATAGTCCCCTGTAATTATTTCAAAGTATTTCACATGTATAAAAGAAGCACAGAAAACACATCTGGTTCCACATGCAAGCACATCTTGGCCAGGAGTCAAAAATCTCCCTGTGTGTGTGTGTGTGTGTGTGTGTGCGGTCACATTATTGTGTCAAGATTCCTGCGCTTGCGTCATCTCGTTCACACATCACGAATTGATTTCTTTTATTTCCTCTCCCACAGCGGCGGCCCGGGGTGAAGAGAGGACAAGAGAGCTGCTGGGAGCGTTTACCAGCTTCTACGTGAGCCAGGACTTTTCCATAAAGCCACCAGAAGTAAGACTGAGAGTCCACGATGATTTCAGGCTGAATGTGGAGACGCAGCCGGGTCAGTTCAAACACAACCAACAAATCAAGTCACGAGCAGGAGAATTTCTGGGTGAAAATTCACACAAGATGTTAGAGCGGCGTTTTGTCAGGAGTGCACGGTTGAGCTGACAGAGACGTTTAGCTGGTGTGTGTGTGTGTGTGTGTGTGTGTGTGTGTGTGTGTGTGTGTGTGTGTCAGGAAGTAGCGAGGCCTTGGTTCGTCCTGTGTCTCTTCCTGTTAGAAGCCCTGACACACCAATAAGTGGCAGCGACACACAGCAGAGCTCCAGATGAAAACACACAGGTTCTCCTCCCCCCTCCCCCCACAAGGAGGATGAGGTTACAAATACAACAGAGAACCCCCACAACAACGTCTCCCACTTAGACTGAAAAAGATTCTTAAATAAACCTGTTTCATGGTCCAAAGCTGCCATGAAAGGAATGCACATAAATAATCGAACATTCCACGACACACGGCGTTGGCTGATGGGACTCCTGAAGTAAAGGCAGATAAGCCGCAGGGGGTGGGGTGGGGGGCTGAGCCGGGATCGCCATCCAACCCCTGTACCCCCAGAGGGGAACGATGTCCAGTCCCAGATGTGGAAACAGACATTCTCCAGACCGAGTGACTGAAGAAACGGATTGAAAAGTTACTCAACTACAAAAATGGATCGCACGACATGCTCATCAGCTTCAGAGGAGGAACTGAGGGATCGTATGTGACTGGAGTCAAAGATCACAGGGTGAAGAGGAGGCACGTTCAGGTTCAACTTGAACTGGAAAACAAATATTTGAATTTTTGTTGACACTTTGTGACACTGCTGCTTCCTGGATGTGACACCGTTGACCTATGACCTGTGACGGTGTTCAACTGTCCTGAACAGAGAGAACCGAGTATGAGTAGTACTGACTCTGTGTGTGTGTGTGTGTGTGTGTGTGTGTGCACGTGCGACAGCCACTGGACCATGGGACAACGGGAGAAAGTGTCCCCGTCTGGTGATGGTTTCACCAGGATGCACTTCAGGAAGAACGCAAAGGAAGTGTGATGATCTGAGGTATTTGTGTGGATCGTATCCAGACGGACCCACTGCTGCCGTGGGTGTGACACACACACTGTTCAGGAATGTTGTTCTCCATGTGAACATTTGACATTCTAGACGAGGGGAATGTGATCAAACTCTCAGGATTTTGTTTCTGAGCAGTGGTCCAGAGTGTCAGCTTCACATCCAGAAGTCTCCTCCGGTGTTCCAATCCGGTGTGTGTCTGTGACGATTAAGTTCTCATCCACTCACCTCCGGCCTTTTTCCCATCTCATTACCGCGCCGCTGTCATTTTCTATTTCACTTCATGTTCCCTGTTTCCTTCTAATCTTCTGTCTGCCCCCGTCACTCATTATGTAACTCTCGATTTCACAGTGAACCCCCGTCTTTGTGCACTTCATTTATATTTTACTGCCCTTCTCTCTATATTTAATCCCCCATCTTCCTCCCTCTCTCTCTCTCTCTCTCTCTCTCGCCAACATCTTGCGTTTCTGTGAACACAGTTCAGGCGGTTCAGAGCTGCGGTGCGATGCAGTTACTCGTCGGTCTCCACACTCTGAGGAGGGACAGACAGATGAGGCTTTGAGTTTGTGCTTTTGGATAAATAGTCCACTGCCAGGCGAGGAACTGGGGAAGTTTTGTACATGTGAAATGAGACAGAACCAAATATGGACAACAAACGCCAGAGAGCAACATCCCTTGTGTTTCAACAACCTCATGGGTCGGATATTTTTTCCTACTGGAACGGGCAGTGTGCATCTTTGGGACAAGTCAGTTTCCTCTTGTGTCCATATTACGAAACACATTAGCGTGCTACAGTAGGAACTTGTATGATTGACTTACTTACCGTAATGTCCGGACTATAAGGCGCACCTGATTATAAGCCTCACCCCGTACATTTTTAAAGGAAAAAACATTTTGTACATACATAATCTGCACCTGTCTATAAGCCGCAGGTGCCCACATATTCCACTTGTCTAACACCTGTCGTCTGTTAGAAAAATGTATAAATTGGCCACACCTTTGTATAAGCCTCATGGTTCAAAAGTTAAGAAAAAAGTAGCGGCTTATAGTCCGTAAATTATGGTACTTACTCACCAACCAGAACTGACCCACAGCAATAATATCTGGCCCAGGAGATGATTTTTTTTCTTATAAAATATTGGCTAAAATAACGAGATTCTGTTTCTGGTTTGAAAACAAACCAACAAACCAACAAAAAAACCCACAGAAAATAGAGGGTGGCTAATATCCATCCATCCATCCATCATCTTCTGCTTAGGGTGGCTAATAAATAGGACAAAAGTAAATATTGTGTTTCAATGTATTTTCAATGTATTTTCTACTGGAAGCACTGGAGGTGAACGCTAAACTTCAGCAGTTCAGCGTTCTTTGGGCCTTAAAGGGGCAGAATCCAAACTGAAAACGGTGGTTCAGCTCAGAAGTCCCAGTAAATAAAGAAGTAAGAAGGACCTTGTGGTTCTAAACGCAGCAAGCCGACACTTTGACACATGTACTTCTGCTGCTCCATTTACCGCCCGACCATCCCCGAACGCTCACCACTCCGTGTGCTGACTGACACAAAACACTGCCTTCAAACATCCTCCCCCGAGACCCGCGCTGAATCACATGGGTCTTCACGTTCGACTGCTTTCGATGCTTTCTGACTCTGACGTGCACGCAAACAGAGAAAGTCAGCGAGAAGGAAGAAGGAGAGCTTCCCTCATGACTGAACTACGGACGACCTTGGGATCTCCAGCTGATGGCTTTTGTAAGTGACAAGCAGCAGGACACCGGGGATAAATGACACTAAATCAGCTGTCGTCAGACATCTGCTGTCAGGAGAAACTGCTGGAACTTTGGGACAAACATTTGTCTTTGTCTTCCACTCGTTGCCAATCTACTGGATTTCAGAAAGGTACAGAGTGTTCTTAAGTGCTACGGTCAGTTAACAGCGCATCAGCCAAAGGAACAGTCTCCTTCATAATCCTCCTTCAACCTGATCCTACTCCACCGTGAAGCATCATATTGTTCCTTGAAATGTCGGCGATCTGATTTCGACTGCTCCAGTGTCAGGACGCTCCTGAAACGCATCACACTGCGTCGTGTGAGATCACACTTGCAATTCTTCCCAATGGACAGCACATTTCCTCTAAGCGTTCCTCCTCCTGCTGGAGGGGGGGGGGGGGGGGCGCAGATCGGACACAGGGGACAACGAACACATTGTTCCGTCTAATGTGCATCTGACCCGTTATCTGACAGGAGAGGGAGTCGAGGGGGTTGTGTGGATTAGGTGTCTGAAAACCAACAGAGGTGACGATCATGAAAGGAGGGGGTGGTGATGGCGAATCATGTGTATTTACATCACATGATGTACATCACGACACCTCCAGCTGAACTGCTGGGAGAGAGGACCCTCTTCAATGGCTCTGTGAGGTTTCTTTCATTTGCCCCCCCCCCTATTAAAACTCCCTCCAATAAACCTGTTTTGCTTTATTGGAGGGAGTTTTTGCGAAGGTCAAAGGACAGAGTGACCTGTACGAGTACTGTGAAGTCCATTAAAGGCGTCCTGACCATGAAGACGGACGCCGCAATAAGAGTCTGACCATCACCAAACAATAAAAGTTATGCGGGTGGATATTTTAGGATCAAAGGTCCAAAGGTCACTTCTGCAGGTGGAGGAATGTATCTACATTTGTAGAAGGACGATAACTACAGCAGTGTAACATTGTTAGAGCCTGGGTCAGGTCAGCGTTGGTGAGTCAGTATGAAAACCTCTGGCTCTGCCAGTATCACCCACTGCGGTGTTTTCCAGTATCTACTCAACCTTCAAACCTCCGTTCATCGCGATCACGCTCATGCTTCAAAAGCACTCCTGCACATGCTGTTTAAATACTTTGTCTATATTAGTGAACATTCTGAATCCTGTAAAACCTACAAAAGGTTTTCAACCGACTGGTTCCCCTCCACTCCTAGCTAGTGCTGGCGTTCCCAACGAACTATTTCACAGGCACGCGTTGCTGTGGTAACCAGTTTGGTCATGTGCCCAGTTGCTCACCGACCGCGGGAAAGAAAGAAAGAGAGCGACTGTAAGCTATTGTACTGCGATGCTAATGTTACTGAGATGGTTAGCTAAGGGATTAGCCCTGCTTGGGATACATGTCAGGGAGAAGAAAGACACCGTCACTTGATGGAAACTTTAACCTCATGGATGTTCACGGCCAAAAGTAAAAAACATAAAGACTAAACTCTGTGTTCCCCGGGCTGCATATGTCTGCTCAAACCAAGACAAGACATCCTGGTGGCTTGTGACCTCTGGTCATGTGATCATTCACTATCCTTTTCATATATCATCTGAGGCGACAAGCCTGCACCAACGGGACTCCTTTACAGGACTCTGTGTGTTTTTATTCAGTATGCTAATTGATCTCCACCAGAGCTGGAAACGCGGTTCCTGGTTTGAATGTTTTGAATGAATGTTTCTGCACATCATGTGACTGTAGAAGAGCTACGTGGATGCAGCATCCTCGTGTGAAGGTTGAGACACAGTAATCCGTCTGTCTGTCTTATGGTCGTCAGGGGGAAAAGCAAAAGATGCAACTACGTTTATGTAGAACTGAGGCCGAGACGTGTGAATGTGTTGTCTCTCGGCGGAAGATCCAGTGTATGATTACGATTTGATGTTATTTTATGGCCTAATTTCACTCTGGTTAGATAACGTTCCCACTGTGGAAGCATGTGTGCAGTTTGCAAATATGGCTTTTTGTTTTTTTAGGCAGTGGAGAGCCGTCCCCACAGCTTTATGTATTAACACGGATCAGTTATTCCACCATTTGGCTTGATCTGTAGTTCATTTCCAGTCAGTGACACTTACCGAGTCCTCCGGAGGTCGTTGTATCTTGATCCACTCCACTGACGGCCCTTTTACCTGCAGAAATCTGTGGAACAGACTCTTGAAGCCCTCAAAGTCCTTCCTGCACATCTAGAAGATACAAAGACGGAATTTAGGAGTTTGTCACATAAAAAGGGAATGAAAAAAAACAAAAACAAAAAACCCCCCACAGAACTAATTTACTTAATCGATGTGATATTAACAGGTAGTTATCTCTTCCAATTTGTCACAACTGTTGTTCCTTTGATGTTACTGTTACTTTCGACTTCATATTTAAAACTTGGTTGAGATTCCATAGTGAAACAAGTGCTGTGACCTCTGTTGGATCAAATGTGGCCGCGTGACGTCGAGCGGAGAACGTGACACGTTGAACAGTGGACGTCATTATTTGGTTTGATTCATCAGTCGGGGTGGAGCTTCACATGACGATATGTGCTGACGAATTTGATGAATGTTTGCCAGACAACCTCACATCCTGCACTGCTGTGTCTGTCGGTGTAGGTGGAACCCTTATTGGCACTGTGACATAGTATGTGTCACCCTCATGTCTCCCCCCCGCCCCCCCCGTGCACGACCCCACCACCCGCTTGATGGCCACCAGATGGCCGGAGAGCGAGAGGGAGGGAGAGAGAGGGAGAGAGTACCTCCTTTTCTGCTCCTGTGGTGGTGTCCAGCAGTTTCTCCAGCTCGTCGTGCATGGAGCTCTCAAGCTGCTGCCGCATCATCTCCTGGAACTGAGCCATCCCTCCGTTTATCACTCCTTTCCTCAGACCTGCACGAGTCACATCGGAGGAAATCACAAGATCAAACACACCGCACGCTGCAGTATTTATCCCTGTACTCATATTCAAACTTTGCAGGAGAACAATGATGACTGATCCTTGCAATCAGTGTTATGTAACACGTCTGATAAGTTTGGAATGCGGGCATCAACACCTTGAGTATCCCTTATTGCACTCAACAGCCTCACAAAGTGAGTCACGTTACAAAAGCTGAGTTAATAAATATCCATGAACAAATTGGCTTGTGAAGCTGACGTAACTAAGAGGCACATAATAGTTTCCTAAGAGATCTGACTGATTGATTCGGTCCCCATACACCAAATCCACGGCTTCAAACTGAAGAGTCAATGCAGGTGTAGTAACAAATATGTATGAATGTGTCCCAGAAGATCACTTTCACCTCGAGTGAGATAAAAAAGAACAAGTGTGATCTGATGAGTCAGCAAGATTTCCAGCAGCTTAGACATAATGACACAACTGGCCAACACCTGAACATTCACTTGAAGAGTGATGAGTCGATATTTAACGGTCAGCGGATACTACGAGTGAACAAAACCACAATTTTCAACTATGATGGGACCACTGGTCATTTTTGCGAGCAAAGATTCCAGCCCGACTTTCTTGCGTCCGTCTTGCTCCGTTGACAAACCTGAATAAGTGTGCTACCAAACATCCTGTCCCGGCATAGAAATGAAAGCAAAAGTCCGGGGTCAAATGTGCTGAGAAGAAAGTCATGAGACATGAGAGAACAAGGGAGATTCTCCACTTTCATTCAGGTTTCCTGTAAAGAGGCAGTTTGTCTTCATGTGAGGAGTAACTTTCATTCTACTGGTTGTGTTGCTAAATATGCACGTTCTTCAATGGTCTTGTCTCATGAAAAGGCTTTAAAGGAGAGTGAGGTTGTTACCCTGACCGGTTTCTATGTGGCAGAATTAAATCTTTATCCAAAAAGGTTCCTATGACAACTTCTCCATGGTTCTTCATCCAAACCATCTGATGCACTAGTTGTTGTTTTTTTTAAAAAAAAACAACTCATCTGGGCTGCTTGTATTCACCCCCTTACTTCCAACCCACAGTGTGTGACCAATGAGGCCCAGACATAACTGCCATCAATCCATAACCTTTCAAGGTTTCCAATGATGGAACATTCTAGACAGCTTTTCTAAGGCTGGACAACCATATGTCCGTGTGTGGAATGACCCTTTTTTTTTGTTTTTGTTTTTTTGCAGAAATCATCTTTAAAACATCAATGCAGATGTAGATGGACACAGTTTTGTTTTGTTTTACTTTGAAATATTCTCTGCGACGTTGGAACAGGATGCCCCAACATTTAAGGTACATCTTTCTAAATCAAAGACAATAAAAGATACAGGCTGTAGCTGGTCAAATAGTGACAGAACAGGACATAAAAGTACAATGAATGTCCCATTGAATATCTGGACCTGGATAACTTGAATATCTGGACCAGGATCAAACTTTCACGTCTGTCATGTAGTTTCTACGATGTTTCGTACAATACAGACGCTACAGGTTTAGACCTTGATCTACATAAGCAAATGAATGAATGGAGATTTATTCTAAAAAAATGTTTTGCTGTGAAACTGTCATATTTATGTATAATTATTAAATGTTGATTCTTAAACAAACACAAGCACGGTTCTCAAAATGTCTTTCGATAACGTAAAATTGTGCAAAGTAAATCAATGAGTAAAAACATAAATACAACTGTAGCACCTCTTACCTTCTATATAAAGTGCCATGTTTCAGCTGCAAAGTTGCGACCAGTCCAGAGCAATGACAAGATAAATCCGGGCGCGTTTTAAATACGATATGTGTATGTCCCTGTCACAGACCGAACATCGCGTCAAGTCGAAGGGAAACTCTCCTTCTGATCGGCAGTCGAGAACTCGGAGGTGTACACGCCTGGAGGTTCATTCACCGCTCGAGCTCCAGAGCATCTGATGTCCTCTTCTTCATGGAAACATGAAATGACCGACACCAGAACACATTCATCCGATCACTTATCTCTCTGGGCAGCTGCCAGATGTGATCCCACGACATGGAGCTGTACTGGAGCTCTCAGGACCTTTTTATTGCCTGCCTCCCATTTTCCTGACCAAGTGCTGTAAACCACGTCACCAGTCCTGGCTGAGACTCCCAACCTCTCGACAGCCTTTTTTCCCCCGACACTCCTTCATGGTATGACCACATTACGACAACTATTTTCAGCCTGTTTCACACCAGATTCCACTGCCCAGTGACACACCAGTGAATCCATGTGAATGAGCTGAACTTCTGACTGAATGATGGCTGCGATCCGCTGTCACATAACACGCCGCGCTGCATTTACGAGCAGATGTTTCAAGTTCCAAGGTACCATGAACGCAACACGGAGAAGCCATACAAGCAAATAAGAAACACTTGGGCTACGCAATAGCTAATATTTAACCGGAACACATCTTCCTCGGAAACACCAGGTGATATCAGCGAGCTGGAAATGAGAGTAATTCAACGCCATTTCCTTACGGTTTAGTTGAAGGATGCTGGCGGAGGAAAAGTCGGTGGGATCGGCCTGGTCCAGCGACGGGAGCACACGGGAACCCCGCAGAGGAACAGACAGGAACGAGTATTACAACCTGGGTTTCACGTCAACACGCCGGGCTGCTGTGTCCACTCGACACGGACAAATAATATATTTAGTAATTAAAAAAATAATAATATAGCAATCACCCTGTTTACAAAATGAACTTAAAAAATGTAACTACGGTGACATTCTAGGCTATGAGCGAATTGGAACCGTGCAGGGATCCGGCAGCCAATGAGAAGCCGCTTTCTCCAATGACGTGTCCTTGAGCACCAATAGACTGCTGCGACGTGCTCATGTGCTTCCGGGTTGAACATTTTTTAATCAAACTCAAATCGTGTGAACATGTATGACGAAAGAGCAACAATTTGCTCGAGTTCACGTCTGAATCCGATAGCAGCTACCGTCCTCTTTATTACAATGATTTACTGGATTTTTAATTCATTACCATACAAACTCGGAAGCCTGCGACCTTCTGCCAGGCACATTTAGTAAATACAAGCGTTCTGATCTCATTTTGTCCCAATAACGATTAGTCAGGTTATGACAACAGTTATGCAACATCAATTCTCTAACTACAGGGAAGTAGCAGAAAGTCATGAGTTGGTGAAATACCGCCGCCATCTGGTAGCATCATGGTATTACGCTGCATTTGCCATTGCGTTATACAGTACCAACTTAGGTGTAAAACAATTCTATATATTCATAGAAATTTCTTCTTTTGTATATACAATTATACTGAAACCTTGCACCTGCAAGCACAACTTGTGGGCTCAAATAGTTCGATTTTGTGTGATCTGAAACCTTCATAAGAAAACCTCAACAAAAAGTGAAGATTCCAAGTTCTTAATTGATGTATGACAACATTTCAACAATGTATTTTGTTAACAGGGAAATCAGATTCCTATGATCTCATCACATGATTACACGACTGGTTTACAGAGAATAACACAATTAAAAGTCAAAAAGCATAAACATTGTTTGAATTGTTTAATGTATCAGAACAACATCGACCCTCTGACCTATCCCCAATAACAACATACATTAGTTATACTTGTGCTTTTCAGTGTACAATGGCCTGCAGTAGGTGGGTCTGGTGTCTCCTGAGATGTTGTGCAGTTATTTATAACCTGTTTCCATGTCATGATAGGAACAGCCCAAGAAGACGTCAACATGCCCAAAATCCACAGTAACAACGAGGAGGTAACTTATAGTCTTAGCATTTCTATGTCATGACCCCAGTACATGTATAAATCCAACTACACAGTCATTAACACTGTCTCTCTCTCTCTCTCTCTCTCTCTCTCTCACACACACACACACACACATATAAACACACATGCACAAATGCAGAGGTTGATGGAGTGCTTCATCACAGACGTGCATCTGGAGTTTTGGGGTTGTCTGAGTGCTGCTCTGGTGGCGCTGCAGGGTCCAGTCATACCCCCAGGAAAGACAGTGCTGTGTCCCTCTCCTCAATCAGCTCTGTGGCTGTGGCATCCATCTTGGATCGAGAGAAGTCGTTGACGGACAGGCCGTCCACAATCTTCCATGATTTGTTCTGAGGAATTCAGACATACGAATGGACTCTGTAATTCCAAGACGCCTTTCTATGGTTCAGCAAACTTTGAAGGAACCACAAGGTTTGATTCATCTCACCTTGATTTTTACAGGAAACGAGTAGATGAGGTCATCTGGGACTCCATAGGAGTTGCCCGAGGAGTAAATACCCATGGAGGTGAACTCCTCCTGGGCAAAATGGAGAAATATGACAGATTATTTTTCATCATCACCAAATTAAAAACTGGTGTTCTTTGAGAGGAGAACGCATTCCAGACGGTCACATGTAGACATGTAGGACAATACATTAGTTACCTACAACTGAGGAGTCATGACTAGAACATTCTTTGTTGTGTTAATCAGTGTTGCATTTCTGCACACGTCCGTGTGCACCAGCAGTCTCACACGGGATCTCTGGCATTAGCAAACATGGGATTTACCTCAGGGGTGCCGGACCAGATGTCTCTCATGTGGTCGCAGATAGCCTTGGCTGCAGACATGGCGCTGGACAGCTTCCTGGCCTTGATGACAGCAGCGCCTCTCTGCTGCACCGTCTGGAACACAGAAAGATGCGATGAGCTTTTCAAATGAAAGAGGAGTCAGTCAAGTCAAACAGCTGTTTGTTTTTTTGTTTTTTTTGGTGATGGGGATGATCGACAGGGGCACCAAACAGTCGCTGTCACTCACGGTGATGAATTCTCCTTTCAGCCAAGCGTCATCCTTCACGGCGTCGAAGCAGGCCAGCTCACTGCCGGACATGTTGACCAAGCAGTGATGCACATCTGGGTACTGAGTGGATGAGTGGTTACCCCAGATGATCACATTCTTCACATGGGTGGCAGGAACGCCACAGCGCATCGCGACCTACAGATATGAAACCAGGACGACAGACAGCAGGTTTTAAGGTCAGTTCAGCCAAAGAACCTAAAGCCTGGTGGGCGTCTGTCCATGATGACTGAGAAAGAACCTGAGAGCGAGCTCTGTTGTGGTCCAGGCGAGTGAGGCAGGAGAAGTTCTCTTTGGGGATGGAGGGAGCAGACTTGGCTGCAATCAGACAGTTGGTGTTGGCAGGGTTTCCAACAACTAGCACCTGAAAAACACACACAGAATACGGCATAGATACTGTCACAGCTGGAGTTAGAGGACCAGTAGGAAATAGGTGAAATATCTGTAATTCATGGCGCTGTGACTGGACCCATTTTTTTTGTAGAATCTGAGAGAGAGACAGCTCATTTCAGTTTCACTTAATTCATGCTATACAAATTATGGCAAGTACATTGAAAAAATAACAATACAATTTTTGAGAACATTTTTCGTGAAGCTTCGTTGGCAGCATCAGTTTTAGAATTGCTGAACATGACAAACAAAAAACAGACGTACAACACTACTTTGTCAATTTCAAGCACCAAAACAATTTGTTCTCATGAGTTAAGGTACGTTTTCACAGGAGTGTTGGCATTTTTAAAATCTATTTCCAGATTTGTAAGATTGAAGTACGAAAGTCCTGAGGAGCACCAAGGAGAAAGCTTCTATCTAGTTGGGCGCTCCCTGTTGGAAAACAATGGCTCAGCATCCTGCAAATAACCAGCAGCTTCTCTACAAGCTGAGGAATTTCCGCCTTGAACACAAGACGTGTTCGTTACCTTGACGGTCTTCTTGGCATACTTGTCCAGTGCAGCTCCTTGGCTCTTGAAGATGGCCACATTGGCTTTGAGCAGGTCCTTCCTCTCCATGCCGTCCCTTCGGGGCATGGAACCCACCAAAATGGCGACATCCAGGTCCTTGAAGGCCACGTCCTCCATATCAGTGGGGATGATATCTGTGGAAGGAGAACATTAATGATGCGTTTAAATACATGTTTAGCGCTTGTTGAGTTTTCCCACTTATAACACTGAGCAGAATCGTACCATCTTTAAAAAAAAAAAACCCAAAACGTAATTTCTGGACTATAAGGCGCACCTGATTATAAGCCTCACCCCATACATTTTTAAAGGAAAAAACATTTTGTGCATACATAAGCCGCACCTGTCTACAAGCCGCAGGTGCCCACAAATTCCACCTGTCGCACTTCTTTCTGCTACAGCGC
>JBBMJM010116433.1:3869-15014 GCA_037832705.1 Centriscus cristatus
TATTTAGCTTGAAAATTAAATTAAATCTGTTTCGAGTGTTTAGTTTCATGTGCACAAGAATAAAGTGCATAGTTTTAATATCCTTAAAACATCCTTAAACTATGAAAATAGTACACAATAGTAATAATACAAGACTATATAAGAAAGTACTACAAATAAAATACAAAAATCAATACCCACTTGTATATCTGTCTATCTGGTGTGTCTGCTGTGTGTGTGTGTGTGTGTGTGGGGGGGGGGGGGGTGGGGGGGGGTAGAGAGGGGCAGAAGGAAAAGGAAGAAAGTGGAAGAAGAAAAAAAGGAAGTATGGGGAAGAGACAAGAAGAAAGAAAGGGAAGGAAAGGAAGGAAGAAGGCAGCAGTAGAAGAGGTGTGATAGGACCAGTGATCTGCGCAGCAGCAGCAGCAGCAGCAGTGGAACAGTTAATGTTCCGTGGGGAACCTCTCCTCTCCTCTGTGGAGCACCTGTTGCTCCGTCCGTCCCTCCAACCAACCCGCGGCCACGCAGCGATATTTTATCTGAGGCGCTCAACAAGTTATGAGCTCAGACCTCAGCGCACCGCACACTGCGAATGCTTCCTCTGCACCCACCGGATCGGGTTCCCGGGCTGTCTGTGAGCCGCTCCGGCTGTAATGTGCGGACATCTGCGGGGGATTCATCCGCACGGAACGCACCGCGGACGCGCACTTTAGCCAAGATGCTTTTGCGCATTCCTACTGAGCTGGTGCCATAAACGACGGAGAGACCGACCCCGGGATTATTTCTTTCTACCTTCAGACAAACTTTGCCCCCCCTCCCCACCTCCCTGCCCCCCAACAGGTGCGCACTTGCATTGTGGATCTGCGTCAAACCAAGTTGTGCAGAAGGTGATGACTCTGATGATGCGGATTCTACCGTCTCCTCTCCAAATGTGTCCAAAGCAGCACCGGTGTCCGGTAAACGACGAGTGTGCGTGGTGATCCACAACCATCCCGTTTGCAGCGCCTCTGTGATCGACCCCCTCCGTCATCCAAATGATCCTTCCATTATTTATCCTGCTTGCATCGCTTCTCCAACCTCACGGCTCGGCGGCTGAATCAAGTCATGTCAGCAAATTTCACCTTCCAAGTGTAAAGGAGCAAAACGGTGAGTGTTTACGGGCAGTTTGAAAGTTTTTTCTAAAGTATGTATTCAACAGACACAGGCACACACACACACACACACACACACACACACACACACAACTTTCTGGGCCTAAAGCCACTTTTTTCCTTCTTCTTCTTTTCAAATACACATCTTGCTTGAGTTTAAGTGCAGTGAATGGGAGCGTTTCATTCACTTCAAACAGCTCCATCCAGGAAATAGAAGTGCTAAACGACCTTTTTTTTCTCCTTTTACCTTTCAAGTGTACCCCAGTATGTTTAAAGGGAGGGGGGACCCTCTGAAATTCCAGGTCCCCAGGGAGACTGTGATAATAAGAAGGGTTTCATTCATGGTGCGGGAGTTGCTCCGGGCAAAGTAAATTGCTTCTGCAGTGAACAAGTCCAATTCTGTGCTGAATGCTAAAGTTGAACTTATCGTTGGCTGAAAGGGTCAATGATTATCCTCCAGTGAGTCAGACGCTCGAACAATATGGCGGAGTTGGCAGAAGATCATGTTATTACATTACACTTATTGTATATTGCACACTTTTTACCGTTAAGTTTTTTAATTCATCTGCAAAAGAGAATACGAAGCACGATTCCTCAACATCTGCGGCTGATCGCACCGACTGGTCCAAATCTAAGTCAGTGTGTTTGCCGACGATGTTGCTTGAAACGCATCAAGTACATGTCAACTGTGTTCTCATGGAGATGTTGTCCAGTAACATGTGGCTAAATAAAATAAATGGAGCAAGTGCACGTTGAAGACTTGGAGAAGTAACAGTAACAGTCAGCTTGTTCAGACTCTGAAAGAAGCGAGGGAGACATTTCTTTAAGTCAAACACCTCCATTTTCACACAGTGACCTCACTGTGGATGTATGCGCAGAGACGTTAGTGCTTATACTGGTTTGATGGAGTCAGGCGCTGTTGGTCGGTGGTCAAAAGTCTGTCCACAGATCGATGCGGTTCACCAACAGGCGTCTTGTTCCCCCCAAACATAATGAACTGTTACATCGGACACCAAGTTAAGCTGAAGACCTGGAGAAAGTCCAGTTTGTGTAAGCGGGACGTAGTCCAGGAAACATGGGCATCGTCTAGAGACAGACCTCGAAACACAGAAGAATTGGATTGGATGCTGTCGGAAGTCGCTGGAAAGCGAACGATGTTGACTGGTAAAATGTTCCCTTTCAGCGTTTCGCAGGGTCGATGGGTTCTCGTGTGAGGACATGCAGCATTGACTTCACGACAGTAACAGTCTGGGAAGTCACAGCCTCCCCACCGACATTTCCAGGTTTAATCAGGAAGGCTGAGAAAGGAAAACAACAGAGAGGAAAGAGGGGAAAGGATGAAGTTGATGGACAGATCGAAGCGTTGAGGACATGTGAAATGTCAAAGAACTCCTTTGGTCACACATTGGCCAAGGTTGGTGGAACTTTTGCTGATGCCCGGAGGCAGTTTGATATGGACCTGAAGGAGGGGAGAGTCGGCACCGCTCGAGCATGTCGAGGAGTTGATACTTGCAGAGTTTTCGGCCCTGGTTGTATGAAAGTTGGCCGGCAGCCGCTGATGACTATCCGGTGTGAGCGAGGGTTGTCTGTCCTCAGAGGAGCAACGCTGTGCTGTGCCGCGCACATGCGCCATCGACAGATTGTCTAAATAAGGGCGACACATTGGGCATGAACTCTGAAAGCTAAACTGTGTGCGCTGTGGTTCTAAAAACGTTTCCTTCCTCCGAAACCTCCCGCTGACAATTCTATTACAATAACATGCGTCGCACATGTGATTCTCATGTGTTTGCCACATGGCTGTAAGAGTTCATTGCTGCTTTAGAAACGGAAAAATTGATTTTGCCTTCTTTCTTCTTACTTAAAACGCACACAACACCACTTTCCCACCACTTGTGTCACCAACAAAAGTTGTCATTCATTTTTATACCATGGTCTGTGGCAACATGAGAGCAAAACAGCTGATTTGAACATTTCTGTCAACTTGTTCGGAGAGTTTTGACGAGTGCCGCAGAAGACAAATAAATGGATGAAGAAAGACAAAAATCAAGGGACACAGGGAAGTGATAGATCACTCGTTCATGGAAACATGAATTAATCATCTCATTTCTCTTTCTTTGGTAAACGACCATGGTTTAAGAGGTGTGCGTTAGGCGGTTTTGGACATTTCACATGGGCAAAGGAACACCCGATGCAAAACATAATCAAATTAATAAACAAATTTTCCAATATTTACTTGTTTTCTATGTTGTTGTTTTTTTCGCCGATTCAAACTTCAAACGAGAAGTCGTTGACATTGAAGTTGATGGTTGGTATGTGATTGGATCAGAACACCCGATTAATTTCTCTCAACATATTGGTAGCAAACATAAATATGAGATTGTATTTAACCTTTAAGCGCGTCTTCTTCAGCTTCATAATTTAAAAGCTGCTTCCCTTGAGTTCAGTGTCTCTTTCCCGTAGAAGGCCATGTTCTCTCCAACCGCCGTGCCCACCCATAAGCACACATCCACATCTTATTAGAAAACTCCCGCTGCAGATATTTCCAGGAGATGCGGATTACCTGCTGATATATCCACATATCCGCCCGGAGCGCCACGGGCGTAAAGTATGCAACACCCCAGACCCGCCAATGATCACAGACGCTGCTTTTCCGCTAAAGATTACAAGATTAGTGGGTAGACAGGGGTTATTAGGGTCACGGACCTTTAGGGGGAGGGTGCAGGGCTCTGCATACGCATACATGGAAGGTTAAAGATAGAGAGGTGCATTGTGCATTCATTAGCTTATGATGCAGACAATTAAGTGGTTCTAGTGGGTATTTAAAAACAGGAAGGAGAGTGGGTGGTCCCGTTGGAGGCTCAGGCTGTTTGAGGTGCACTTTTATGTGGAGGCTGACATCATCCATTCATTCAGTCATTCATTCATATGTGACTGGGGGCACAGTCTGAAAGGCACACATATCGGCTGGAGGACTGGGAGGAGTTATTCTGTGGTGGTGGGGGTGCACGGTTTCTGGAAGTAATCGTGTCTTTGTAGTGAAAGTGAAAGCTGGAGTCAGAAATTTGTGTTTTACACCTGTAAAACATACTTATACATTCCTCCAGTAAGATCGGATACGGACAATTTATCCCGACGCTCTGGAAATTACTAGAGACACGACATCAGTCTGTGCCGTACTGACCATCCCCAAGTACATACGTCTGCACCTTGCCTGTCCATCACATCTGTAAATTTGCCTACAACGTCCTGTAATTGGCTACACGGCACCAGTGATGGAAAGCATACAACCAGGACGGACCAATCAGAGTGACCCTCACTGGGCTCTCACATACCCTGGATCATCTCTGTGCTGCCCTGTGTCCACGTATATGTTGTACTGTGTGAAAATAATACACAATGCTTTCTATCAAAAGCAGGCTTGAATTCACACAAGCGTCTGTGGGTCTGGGGGTCTGGGGGGGTTGCCTACAACTCTGGAGAAGCAGTTTGATAACAGTAAATCATGTAACAATGGAGCTTTATGCAAAAGCTGAGTCATTTATTTTGGGTTAAATTGGCCTCATTTGTGTCTCAGCGTCTTCTGCAGCTCTGACAGTTTCTGAAGCCATCCAACTAAAGATTTTGCCGATCATTAAAAGTTCATTTTAAAGAAAAAGCAAAATTATTTCTCATTACACTAGTCACAATGTTTCCTTGCTTTTGTGCTGGGAAATAAATAATAATAACAGTAAGTTAAGATGCTGGAACTCACTTTTGGTCTTTTTTGGGGGTTCTTTTTTTAGCATTAGCATTAGCATTTAGGACTGATAAGCACTGATCACAAAACAGATGATGACAGAGAAACCTCTCCTGGCCCCTACAAGCAACCGGCAGCCGACATTCAGGTTTTAAGTGGTTTCCATTCTGCTTTATGAGCTCACGTTACGATTCAGATCTTAAACATGGGTGAAACAAAACTATCTCGTCCTGGAATCTCCATTAATTCTTTTAATACAGATCAGATGTTTCCCGAAGCTGCTGCCCGGGGAGAGCTGGGATGGAGCTGCTCCGGTGAATGAATGCAGCAGTTAATCATTTTAGTGGGCAGTCCAACAGCAGGCGGAATGCTCGCTAAATTAAAACCATCAAAGAAAATAGACGCTCCAAACGGTCAATGGACTGAGCAGGAAGCAAAGAGGGCAACAGCTTTAGATGGCGATGAGGAGCTGGAAACACAGACAGTATGAAATGTGTGGTTTAGTCATGGTGATATTTGATCTGAGGAGGACTGTTTTAGCATCCATCAGCACCTTATCTGATGGAAAAGGATGGAGGTGGAGAAAGAAAACCCTTTTACTTTTTTATTTTAGAATCATCTTACTGTTCTAAAATCTAAATCGCTCAAATTAATCACTTTTATTGAGGAAATAATTCAAAGAGAAAGACCATTTTCTGCGATATGACCTCTTTTACAGCCACTGCATTCGCCCCCTGCTGTCCTTTGGAAATAATGCTGTTGTTTCCAATTTTCTCTTTAGCTGTTATTTATTATTTCAAAGCGAAGCTGGATGTTTATTTTTAATTCAAATTTTTTTGTTTTTAAAAACGGAATCATCCGCCCCGTTCCATCTGACAGTCACTAAACACGCCTGTTCCTGTATAAATATTCAGTGGAAGCAGGAAAAAGAATATCCTTAGCCACAGGCTTCACCTCTGAATACAGGTAGGTCTATGTTTCCTGGTGGGAGGGGTTTTTCCTCTCAACATGTCACTCTGTAGTGTGTGTGTGTGTGTGTTAGGGGGGTGGGCAGTGGATAGCAGTGTCTATGTTTCCCCTGTCAGCACTGTGTGAGTGGAGAGTGCTGTGTTTGGCAAGCCAAGTGTGCCACCGCCTGCCTGCTGTTTGTCATCCTGGGCAGCGGGAGCACCGCCGGGTTTCCCACCTCCTCAGGTTTTCAAGGGATCTAGGTCACTGGTTTGAGGTCTGCTGGAGAATGAACGTTCTGTACAGTCCAAGGTCAGGTGAACTTTTCTTGTAGACAATGACTTAGTCAGTAAAGGTCTCAAGAAAACAGTTTGTGCACCGAGTGGGACCCTTGAAAATGATCACATCACAAGATTATTAATAATCTTGTGGAACACAACTGACATGTCGTCTGATGAACGTGAGAACCACTTCAGCGGGAATGAAGCAGAGGGAAGCAGTCTGCCACCATTGTTTCCACCAAATAAACACTCATATGGGACTTTTTTTTTTCTGTTTATATGTAGTTGTGATAAATTGTCATTTTAACATTCACCACATGTGATAGACGAAAAGGAGAGAGGGTTTCCAAAAACGATTTATTACTACAGATTACACCATCTGCTCTGCTTAATATCATTTTCATTGTTCGTCTGAGGCTCATACTTCTTAGAGACGCTTCTTCTTCTTTTTACTGGCATTTGCTCTGTTGCCACATGCCCTCTCAAACAATCTATGAACAGATTACATTTTCTCTCTCATGACTTTCGCCATAGCTGGGGAGAGACATTATGCAAACCTAAAGCGGAATCAAAAAGGAAAGAAACACAAAACAAACAAACAAAAAAAAAACAAGCCTGGATCAAAATGAATGGATGTGAACAAACACAGGGCCAATGTCACATGCAGCGCTGGAAATATTTGCGGTGTTAACTGGGTCTCATGTGCAGAAGGAAGTCTCGCTGGTTGCCGTCTAAACATGAGCGGAGATCATTTCCCTCAAGTCAAGATTACTTGTCAGAGCAAATACCTGTTGGCATTCCCTGAGCAGTGAATGCCAACAGGTATGAATGATACCCCCCCACCCCCGACACGCGCACACACACACACACACACACACACACACCGTTTGACAGCTGATTGTCGTCCAGACACAGAACTGCCCACTCATTGTAACTCTGAAAACAGACTGTTTTCACTTTTATCCAGAAGCAAACACCCTGAATCTCATTAAAAAGTGCTTAAGAAGGTGAGCAATGGTTCTAATTTATGAGCGTCTTCGCGCACGTCAAGGCAAGTTGATGTATTTGTCTCCTGTGCTGCATTAGCGACGTGCGTTTGATCCAAACGCCGGGAAGAACTATGAGCGTTATTGCAAAATGGGCTCCTGCTAAAACAGAAGCCTCCTTTGATGAAACCTTTGGTTCAACTTGAAGCTCACGGGGTTTTGAAACGTCGCCAGCACGCCGCTGCGTTTATACAGACCTTAGTATTGTCCTGTGACTTCTGGCTGTCTCGTCTGGAATCCCAGCGAAGAAAATCTCAGCAGTGAGAGGAGTTGACCTTGGTGAGCATCTCTCCGCAGGGCAGGTCAGCCCAGCTATTTCAGATGTCATCGCCTGCGATTTCAGACTGTCCTCTAATGACTCTGCTCTTTAATTCGCTGGGATTGGATGGCATTGTCTGGCTTCCACTAACAGGGGGGCTTTGACCTCCTGATTCTTTTGGCAGAAAATACGGAATGGTTGGATGTGAATCATGGACTGACAGAAAATGTTACACCGCTGGATGGGAGAACCGCACATATATCAGTGAATAATTCGTCACAGCTGCGCCACCTCCTGAATTCATGTGCTATTGTTCTCACCAGCCCGTAGTAAAGAATCGGTCCCATGGTTTCCATAACCGGAGGATTCAATTCATGCTGCTTTGTGTTTGGTCACCCAATAGGCATAAACCTGGTTAGACGGGGATCTCTATCTCCAGTATAAATGTTTTCTAATGTGTTGAAGGATATCAGTCCGGTCCAGTGCAGATGGTTCACGGCTCTCAAGCATCATCATTAAGCCCGCTAAGTTCAGAGAGCAGAAATGGCAGCAGTGTGTTAACGATGCTGTTGTGATATGAACATGAATATACATCCGCTTCAGTCTTCTGCCACTGCAACAAATGTGAGTCATTACGGTTTTTTTTTCCCTTTCTGTAGTTACACAGGCCAACAACATCCCCGCCGCCACCGGGATTGTCCCTTTTCATATGTACCAACAGTCATTTCCTTGAAAAACAAAGGTTGGATTTTATATGAAACCGGGTGAAACCTTCTCAAAGCCACTGAAACAAAAAAATCGGGCTGTAGTGCTTTTAGAGATCGTGTCAACATTAAAGTTTCAACATGACGCTAACATTAGCTGCTATCTGCTATTAATTTCTAGATAAACTTAGAGGAAGTACCACACGGACACCAATGCAGCTGCTCCCACAGTGAAACCGAGATCCATCCTTTCTTCCTGCTTTCACTTCCTGTCACCTAAAATACTCACAACGCAAACTCACAAGTCGCTGATGTCGGCTGAAATCAAAGCACCACTGTGTCTCATAAATGTGCCACTGAGGGAGAATGAGAGAAGAACCAGCAGCTTTTAAATGTGAATTGATCTCGCTCCAATGTATTATTTTTTTGGGGTGGATGGGTGCGTGTGTGTGGGGGGGGGGGTGTCCACACCTGTCTCAGTAATCATCGGCGCTGGGCCACACCAGCCTGGCTGGATTATGTCACCTAGCACATGGTGAGACGTGATATACGACACGATGCCACTGCAACACAGGGACGGTAACCCAATCACACACACTATTTCGAGAATGTATGGCTTTTCCCGATGCAGAAATAGGTTTTCTGCACAGGCTGCATGTGCTCTGCAAACGGCATGCTTACACACGGAACCCCCCCCCCCCATGGGAGGGTATCCATTTCTACGGCCCAAATGAGAATGCACATGAGCCATTAGGACTTACGACTGACTGGAATGGTTTCACCAACTGTGTCCAACCGTGAGTGTGTGTGTGTGTGTGTGTGTTTCCGCCACTGTCTGCACACTGAACCGGATCTGCTGCAATCTCGGTTTAATAAAATTTGAATGAAAATACATGTCATTTCCCTCAGTGAGGCAGGATTATTCCGTGGCAGTGGAAAATGTTAGTCTTGGACATGCAGCTTCATTTTGTAATATCATGGCCTCCTCTGTTTTTTTTTTTTTTAAAAATTATTATTTTACTGTAACACTTCGTAAAACATTTGAACACCACTGCCGTCCATAACACTCAATCGGTGTTTTCTCTTCCACCGCCGGTTGTTCTTTGAGTAACTTTGTTGCAGTGCGAGGAACTACTGTTCTTGAATGCAACAAAAAAAACAACAACAAAAAACCCAACTTGGCTGGAAGAGTGCACCGCATTCATTCTAGGCAGTCCCCCCCCACACACACATTTCATTCTCTTCATACTTGGACATAGTTGAATGCTGAAGGAGCAGCACTCCTTTACAAAATCCT
The DNA here is from genome assembly GCA_037832705.1 of Centriscus cristatus. Taxonomy (NCBI): domain Eukaryota; kingdom Metazoa; phylum Chordata; class Actinopteri; order Syngnathiformes; family Centriscidae; genus Centriscus; species Centriscus cristatus. Next base: position 13,271 of record JBBMJM010116433.1, read on the forward strand.
CCCATCCCGATTCGCCTCTGCACGCGCTCCCATCCTAACTGCCTGGAAATGGCTCATGCTTGAATAACTGAGCGGGAGTGACATTCTTGTTGTGTTGAGGTGTGGAGAGGAAAGGGCCTCATGCCCAATTGTGCGTCTCAGCACCAGTTGAGACACACAACATGACAAATTCATTCAAGTAGCAAAAATACAGGCAAGTTTGAAAATGATCTGGAATTGAACAGAAACCCCATAAAAGCAGCAGGGTAGTAAGTCCAGGTATAGTATGTTGATCTAAGACATATGCAGTATGTTCAATCAAAAAGGTCATGGAACTTATTTCCTTAGGGCACATGTTGTATTATGATGAAAACAAAAGCTCACAACAAAATAATATAAATAATCTGACTCTTAAGAATCATAGCGCCCGTTCAAGAAAGCAGGTTGGATTTGTTCTACCTGAAATGATGAAAACTCTGTAGAACCTTCCTTATTTCAAAGTTAAAACTGAATTCAAACATGAACATCTAAAGACATTTGGTTTGAGTTCTCTCAGTTTACATGAAAACATAAACCTAGAACGGGCTCCTGGAACTGGAAAACGCCTGTGATTGACAAGTTAAAACATCCATTGTAAGTTCTTTTTTTTCCTTTTTTTTGTGCGGTGACACAGTGTAGAGTTACAGCTTACAGACAGGCAAGCAGGAACAAGAGAACATCTCACAGAGATCTGTTTTAAATTGCCCGATAAATTCTTGACAACGTTAGTACATATACCGTTTGTATTTTTCCTGAAATTTTACTTGTCATGACCCACTTTTTTGACCAATGGTTTCATCCACAGATGGGCTGGTCAGGAAAAGGTCACGGTGATAAAACAGACGTCAGATTGGCAGAAAAGATGTGTTAGACGTGGTAGCAGCAGTCCAGTCGGCTGGCATGAATCAACTGCAGTCAGAGGTTCCCATGGCAATGATATATGCAAGATTACTTTGTTCATAATTTTGGTCACAGATTTGAGAAATTCAGAAAAGTCCGGTTTCACTGGTCATTGAGAGAATAACGGGCAGTTGGATGGAAATGTGCGCCCTCTGATAGGGCAGAACTTGGGTCGTCATGTGGAGGAATGCACATTTGCCTCCAATTCAGAAAAAAAGGGTGATATATTCGTTTTTTGTTGTTGTTTTTTTTCTAGAATATAATATCCAGACCTGTCAGTTACAACAGAGTTATTAATGAGAATGAAGACAGCTGGAATGAGCGCTGTGATTCATATCCACACCAGAGCTGAATTCCATTTCCTTGGCCCATGGCTCAAAACCACCTCTCCATCATGGTTCATGAAAATCTGCCTTTCAGTTTTTGTGCAAGCCTTTCCAATGGACGAGCATAAGCACACCGCGCCCAAAACATAACCCCCAAACGTGGAGGTAATAATGGGTACGTTGAGTGTGCCAGCGAGCCGTGCCAGCGATCCGACAGGCAGAAATCAATTGCACACCCATGATTGACAAGTTAAATGTCTATTGTGAGAGTGTACAGCTCGGAGCAATGCATGTCGGAACAAGAGAAAAGCTTGTAAATGGGCCTTTGGTTGCAGCTCCTGGCTAAATACACGGGGAAAGTTCAAAGGAAACCAACGGATATGTTCACTGAAGGGTTGATACGGAAGCACAAACATGTGAGGACAGCAGGTGACAGCTGACTGATAATGACAACAAATAATTCATATGTCCGCAAATGTCATCAGTCATCGCGGTTTATC